>LPNX010538271.1:145677-205220 GCA_001517045.1 Pseudotsuga menziesii
GGATTACTTAGCTGCTAAGCTAACGCACACAGTTTTCCTTTTTCTTACAGATCTTCAGGTAAAGTTTTGGGATTGCTGCTAACAGATCATTTTAAAGTAATAAAATCATATGCTGTTATCAAGTTCATTCAGTAAAGAACTATATAAATATATCGCATGTTAGCCAGACTATTCAGCTTCCTACAGGTACATCTTTCCTTATTTACTTTTGATAAGAAGAAAAATTCGATGAGGAATGGTTTAGAGACACTAGAGAAAATATAGATCGCCATTTCCAGTTACATCTATGAACTTTCAGTTGAATAAACATCGAGAAATAAAGAAGGTAGTTTCTACATGAATTTCTTGTCCAACTATACCTACACTATCTTGCAATACTAGTACTAGGTAAAAGCTACAAATGTATTGTTCATTAGAGAATTTAATGGCTAAAAAGAGGTTCTTATAAGTTTTTAATGTTGTCTTTAGAATGGATAATGACACCAGTCTAGTTCACGTAAGTAAACATAGTTCCTTGAATTATTTAAGGGAAAAAACATTTACAAGAACATAGATCATGATATAGAACAACTCACATGTTGTTCATGGTCTCTCTTTGAGAAATTAACTCATAATAACAATACTTTAACATGCAAAAGTAATTGTTAGACTTTTTGTTATCATTAATATACTAAGATATTTGGTCACAAGGTATATATTTTATGAATCATGTGATAATAACACTACACTCAAATTTTTATAAGTCTTATAACATAAGTTCATTGATTATGCTATAAGGAAAATGGACTAACCTCAAGCGAGGTCTCCAAGTAAAATTTTACATTATAATTATCAACTAGGTCTAACAATACCTAGTCAATTTATAGTTCAATGTTTCAATGCAAGGTTCCTATGTTAAAGGATTAACATTATAATGCAAACATTTCAATGTTTATAAGATCGTGGAGTATTAACACATCGAACTAGGGTTATCATAGGTATAATATAGTTTAATGTATTGCATTGTAACGTTTGTTTTTATAATAGAAAAACTAACATTATGTTGTTTGTTATAACGCAGGTAATGATCGAGGTTGTGATCATATTAGTACCTTCACACCATAATTTTGTTGGCCATTGCAATGATATGAAACATTATCAACCCGACCCACTCATTGGCAATAATTTATACGCTTTCGTGGCTGTCTCCTCGCCATGCATTGGGTGATTATAAGTTGACTTGCCCCCTTTTCTCATTTCAGTCTTTCCCTCCCCTGTGGGCTTGAGCTCTGCCAAACCCTAGTGGTTCATTCCGGTTGATCCTTGTCCTGAGACTGTCTGGTTTTTAGCTCTCCTTTGTGGTGCTCCTTCGTGGTGCTCCTTCGTGGTGTTCCTTCGTGTTGCTCCTTCGTGGTGTTCCTTCGTGTTGCTCCTTCGTGGTGCTCCTTCGTGGTGTTCCTTCGTGTTGCTGTGCAGAAGTTCATGGCTCGAAAGTTAACAGACTTGTATTCGATGGTGGTTTATCAGTCGTATCCCCTTTGGGAAAAGAAATTTGGTTTCCTGCCAGCCCACTTTTACAAATGAAGAAAGGGTTTGCTTACCCTGGTTCCTAGCCATTCGGTTGCTCAACACCGCAGGTAAAAGTTTGCAATTACAAATTTCTTATCAGCAACGATTAGTTCAGTTATAAATTATTAGGGTTTTCTAACAAAAGACTGCCCTTCGATGGTAGGTTTTCCCTTCAAAAGATTGACTTCCTTTTGATGGCAGGTTTTCTCTTCTCGACGCAGATGAGATCATTAAGAGATACAGCTCCACGCTACACGGGTAAGCCTTGTTTTCACAGCACATCTCCTTGCTGGTTATGTTGACAGCGTGCACTTCTGTGATTTCTTGGGTTCTTTGCTATTGTACTAGCTGTATCTTTCTCCATCATTTTATCAGGTTAAATCCATGCGATATCATATATACAGCTTCTGGGCCGAGGTTGCATTTACATACTTTGTCTTTATTTAAGAATGGCGATGGATGTTAGTTTAAAAGTTTTTGATGAGGGTAAAACCCTAACTCTATAAGAGTTTTCCGGCTACGGCCGTGTGTAAACTGGTTTTATTTACTGTAGGTTTTTGTTTCGTAAACAATGTTTACAGGCTTTAAGCCTTTGATTTATTGTTAAGTGAATAATGTTCTTCAGGCCGCGAGCCTTGCTTTTACAGTATTTTGTTTCTTTTTGTCTCTACAGGCCATCGGCCTTGCACTTGCAGTTATGGGTTATTAAAATGAATCAAGTAATAATTTCTTAAGTATTTATTTGTGCTGTGTAATGTTTTACTTTCAGTGTTACTTATAATGTGAGAAACTGGTTTTTCTTTCTCACAATTACTTCTGCTGTAATGACTAGTTTAAAGCAAAGGAAATAATTACTAGGTTTCATTTTAATAACCTAGATGTAAATGTTTTTAGTTATTTTTATTTCATTATGCTACTGTTTAGTTTTTAAAAGCTTAAGCTCCATGATGGAGTACTCTGTGCTTGTATCTTTACTTCAGATTTATAAATATACCTCTTGATTTTAAGTTTAATAAGATTGCGATTTAGAACCTATAATGTATAAGTAACATGCACGCTTTTAATACTATTTTTTTTTTTTTTAAATGAATAAAACAACTGTAGAGTTTTATTGTCTAGCTTTATAATTTTCTTACCAACAGTTCGCAAGGTTTAAATGATTAGGGTTTTAAAACCTAAATCTACAGTTGTGAAAATTTTGTTTTATATTATAATAACTATTATTATAATATCATTCTATTATAATATTCTTTATCAATACTAGGTCTTTTAGTAACCTTATTTATTTATGAACAATTTAAAAACTAGAACATAAATAATATGTTATTTCCATTCTATATGTTAATATACTATATTTTTATTTGTATGTAAATATTTATATAATTACTACTGATATAACATCATGTTATATTGTAATTACTAGAAACACATTTACTAGAAAACAATACTATTTCTTGATGTAAATAAGAGTATTGTTTATTGTGATATATTATTATTGTTTTTTTTTAATTTTAATGTTTATTGTAATACTTATATAATGGTTAAATAAACTTTATATAATATCAATATAAATACTTAAACACAAAATAGTATCTATTCTAAAGGTAACAGTTTGTGAAGTATGCTTTTCACTGAGCTGATAACATTAATGGTGTACAGAATTTCTGGTAAATGCACTTTTTACTACAATACAGATTACTACACAATACTGTACTTGTATTAGTTTAACTGATAAATACCTAAATCCATTATCCGTAATATATTTATTTTATACAGAAGAAAACGATTATAACTTATACTACAAGCATACTTAATCTATCTTTTTCATGTACAGTTAAAAATTTCCAAAGAAATAGAGTTACAGTTTTAGATTTAATTAAAAACTGTAGAAGGATAGCTAAATAAAAGAAAATAATCAGTAAAGCAATTGTAATAACTGTAATAAATTAGGGAACTCGGTCTAGAAGAATACTTCTTCTAAGCCTTGAGATACTGTGCTAGAGTACTATCTGATGATATCAGATGTGGAAAAACATAGTAATACTAACAAGTTTTTCTACTAACATTTCAAAGTACTAACAATTTTTCAGGCATTTAAATAATCATAACATTTATCTATTTATACACAGAAAGACATAAAGATATGAATGAAAAACCTGTTAAATGATGTGGACAACAACAGCAATGGGAGGATGTTCCTCCCTACCAAATTCCTGGAGAGCGCTCAAACAGCGGCTTCTCAGGACCCCCGAGCTTGCTCTCGTCTCCCTGGATTGGAACTAGGTGCAGCAAAACAAATACAGTCTTTCAACTCTGTATCACTCAAAACTCTTAGTCAGTTCCCTCAGTTCAAATAGCTGCAATCAGCATCAAGTTTCTGCAAACATCCACTCAAAATCACTTCCTTACTGTCTTTCCCCTTTTCCTCCAATGAAATTCCTGAATAACATTGAGCTGAATGAATTCTTTCTAGAATAAAAACTGAGCAGCCTCAGCTCTCTTCATTGAGTACTTTTAAAGATTGCCTAGGTCTTAGTTGGGTTAACTGTCATTTAATGAGCCACCTGCTCACATTCCAGTTTCTTGGGGAATCATGACCCCAAATATAGGGAAGTTGCCACCTGCAACTTAGGAAGTGCTTGAGGATGCTGCCACTTGTCCTTTGCCTCTCCACCTAGTTCCAACAACCAGTTTGACCAGTATCCTCTTTTAACAGCTCTCCCATGCTGTTGTCTCCATTATTTATTTATTATTAATAAAATATTCTCAATTACACTCCATAACATAATGTCTCACAAAATAAATAAAACAAATTACATAATTTTACAAAATTGGGGTATGTGACATTTCACACCAAGCTTCATCATTTAGCAACCACCGAGAATCCCTTCCATTCAAACATCAAAACAGAGGATAAAACATTGAGTTTCGAATTTATAAAATAAAATTTCAAAACTAAAAAACAAACACAACAAAGGAAAAACTTACCCTCGACATCTAAGTGCCTCCTTGTTTTAATACTAGAAGAGACGAGAACGTGACACGTTGAGAACATCCATTGTTTTAAAGCTGGAATGGCCAAGAGTATGACACTTAGAGTGTTTCCTTTTTGTTAATGCTGCATGGGCCAAGAGAGTGACAAGTTGAGTGCTTCCTTCTGGAAGGGCCAAGAGCCGAGGGTTCTCCTCAAGAGTTCAACAACATATCTAAAACCCAACCTTGGCATTCTTTGCGCTAGGGTTTACCTTTATCCGGCCTTGATGGCACCACCATCATGTGCGTGCTTTAACTTTTGCCTCCACGTGGTTTAGTTTACATACCCACTCTCTATAGTTTGAAAGCAATCATGTTGTTGCCCTTAATCACCCTATCATCACCATAGTGCTTGTTGCTATGGCCGTTTAGTTTGCTCGATAATGTTTAGTGTATAGGGGTTTAACCATATGTTTCATTGGGAAACTTCGATTGACACTTGATTTAAGCACAACTTAAGGGTTCTAATCCTTCATTGGTGAAACCTGTAATAATACAAAGTTAACCATGCTTTAGCTATCATAAGCTAAGTAAGACCTATAACCTTGTAACCCTAGTGTTTGAAATAGGGTTTGCAAGCTTTTAAAAACATTAAAACTTGATGACTCCATCTTTATGGTAAAACAAAACGAGAACACAAGATGTAATTATGACCAAACAAGAATGATACATCAAAATTTGACACATGTAATTCACCATAAGACTTAAAACATGTATACATGTATAGTGTTTCTTGATTCACAAATGGAGTTGTCTTCTTCAAGTTGATAAGTTTTAGTTTTACTAAATTTTCAGTATAAGCTAACTCCTAGGTTGAACTGCAAGTTAGGGTTTTTAATAATTCTTAAAATCCATGTAAAACTAGATTAGGTCTTATATTGATCTAAACACTCAATAATGATTTTTTTTTATTTATTTATGGAATTTTGGAGTTGTTACATTTTTAAATGAAAACTATTAAAATGAACAAATAAATTGTGCTTTATTATTGTTATTCCTAACCATGAGAGCTTGTTTCTTAATATTATTTGGTGTGGTGAGGGTTTAAATATATAATGTGCTTTTAGTTTGAATCAAATGGTTAAATGCATTTAATGTTACAGTTTTGATGGTAAGATAGATAAACCATATCTTTCTCCATCACCTCCTCTTTTTCACTTTTGTAAAGCCACTATTTGTAAAATTATGGTCATGCAAGTTATGAACATGCACATCACCACCTAGGGAGTGTACTAGATCCATCATAGGATATGCATGAAAATAAGTGAACATGAACAATTTTGTATCTATCCAATCCACATTTATCACATGTTCTTTTATAATGTCATATATATTGGATTCCATATTTAGTTCTTACATTCTTTATGGACTTTCCAACTGACCCCACATTGGAGAATACTTGGACATAATTGAAATGTTGACTTGTATTTTATTAATTGAAGTGGTTTCCTTCAAAGGAGTTCCTCCATACATTCATATATATTTCTTATAGGGATTTTTTTTGTTCCTAAACACAACATTTTTGCGTATTCTTATAAGTCTATGTTTATGAGTTATTTTGTATTTAAACTCATTGTTTTAAAAAATAAAGATTCAAATATTTGTAGGACATCATTGAGATGCTAATTTGTAGTTCATTAATTGAAGCTCCTTCCTTCTTATGAGTTCCTCCACACACACATATATGGTGCTGATAGGTTTTTTGTTGTGTTCCTAAACATACATATTTTTCCATAAGGTCATAATTTTGTAAAATAAAGCCTCAAATATTTGTACCTGAGTTATTTTGCATATAAGTCCATGAACCTAATGTTTAAGTCATTAATAACTCGTAACTAAGTTGAAAATTGTTAGTTACTCATATTAATGACTCACCACTATTATAAGTTGAGAGTTGTATTAAAAAGGGGTCTCCCTCCATGTGTAATCAATCAAGCAATGTCATCATTTTAAGTATCATTCCTTCATTTTTTAGGATTTTCGAGTGGGGTCCATCCTTGGGTGTATAGGTGCCATCAAACTTTGTTCTTTCTCATTGGTCTTTATTATAATTTAATGGTTGTTTAATTCACTTTAATGGTTTTTTAATTGTTGTAGTCATTCCATTTTGGGTATTGAAACCTTGCATCTTCTCAAATGAAAAATTCTGAATTAGATGTCTAGATATGCATGCACATTTGGGTATACTACAATTAGGGTTGGTTAATAGATTTGGGTTAACATTTAGAGTTAACCCAAAAATGAGGAAACTGTAAAATTTTGATGGTTGAGAAAATTGTCGTGGTCTCATCTACTGAATAATTACTTGTTACACTTTAACATTACCCTCTATTTCATAATCTAATTACGTTGGATGCTTTTATCTTGAAGTCGTTGTCTACCGAGTATTCGTCGACATTAGTTTCGTGAGTTCCCTCGTCATGTGTGCAAGCTACGCATTTTAAGTGGTTGACTGTTGTGCAATTTCTTGGGCGTACTTGTACTGATAACCATGAAAATATAAAGTTGAGAGGACCAATTTCGATTGCTGGGGAGGTCCAAAATAATAAATAAAGACTAGTAACTAGCATAAAAAAAGTAGAAATTAGTTTTTTTTGGCTTAATGATACTATAAAAGTTTTTCCCAGGTAATTTTTTTCTCTGACCATTTATTTATTTTCAATCGTTCATGTATCATGGGAATCTTGAGCAAAAGTAGAATTCTTACCGTAGCAATAATTGTCTAAACTTTGGATGCTCGAGTTGTCGACTTCGTGATTCTGGTTTTAAAAAATAGTAAAATCATCTATTTCTTGGGAAATATTAGAAAAGAAATTGTCGATATCATAAATTATGGAGCAAGTAAAAATTTCAAGAAAGCGCATTCTTTTCAAAGAAATGACATCACAACATTCGTAATTTTTGTAAATGTTGGTGGCATGATAAAGGTGAAAACAAAGTTATCCCAAAGAAATGAAGAAAACTACATGGAGAGACGATGCTAATTATAGATTAATTAAATAGTTTTTAAATAATGTAAATAAATAAAATATTATTGGGATGAAGAGCCCTATTCTACATCCTACAACCCTATAGGGAAATATGTGTAAGTCATTTCCGGCTCATTTTAGAGCCTATACTTGTACTTTATAAAACAAATGTTATAAAAATAACATGTCTACTCAATTTAGATTTAAAATATTTTTTAGAACCACATATATAAGACTACAAATTAAAACAATAAACATGGCATTTCACATTTCCTCATATTTTTTAGCCAAGGAATCTTCCACCGCATTCTATTTTCCCTTTTAACATATGATCTCATAATCATACCCTAGAACCATCATGACCCACTTGTGCTTCTCTGGAGATGACAACCTCTATTCCAAAAAATATTTCAAAATGTGATGATTTGTTTTGATATGAAAGTGATTAGCAATACGATAGAGGTGCCAAGTTTCAACTACATGAATGATGGTCATAATCTATATCTCATAGGTGGATTTCCCAAATTCTAACATCACAATTATTTACTATTGAAGGTCAAGGGGTTCCCTTCTTACATGAGTATTTCTCCCTGATCATGACTCGATGCATCACATTCAGAGAAAAAGTCTTTGTGAAATCTTGTAATTATAAGACCACCATGGTACACATATCTTCTTCCAAATCTAACAAGGCTTTATCTGCAACCTCAGTTTAAAAAAATGTGCATTCTTTTTTAGCTAGTTTGTTAATGGGGTAGCTATCTTCCCGTAATGTTGCACAAACTTTTTGTATTAACCTATGAACCCAAGGAAGCCACGTAATCATTTTAGTGTTTTGGTTTGTTGTAAATATTGGATAGACTCAATTTTCTTGGGATCCTCTCACACCCCAAGTTGACTAAAAATGTGAGCCAAATATTCAATATCGGAATAACTAAAAGCACATTTGGACCTCTTGAAAAATTATTGATTGTCCCTAAGTAGTTGTAGTACTCTATCAACATGTTCCACACGTTCCTTCTAATTTATCATCAAAGAATACTAGCTCAACGTGGCGTATAAAGGATCTAAAGTTATTCTTCATCATGCTCTCAAATATGGATGGGACTTTGCAAAGTACATAAGGCATCACCAAATACTCATAATGGTCTTCATGTGTGCATAAAGTGATCTTAGGGATGTCAACTTCATTCATTCTAATTTGGTGGTATCTGTAGTGAGGGTCAAGCATGGTGAAAAACATGACACCATGAAGCTCATCCAAGAGGTCATCGGTCATTATAATTGATAATTTACATCCTTTATTTTCCTCTTATTCAGTTCATGAAAGTCTCGACACATGCACCATGTACCTTCTTTTTTTAGGATCATGACCAATCAAGGTGATGAATAAGGGTTAGTGCTAGGATGTATGATACCTACCTCCAACAGTTCATGAATAATATTTTCAATTTCATTATTTTGTGCAAAAAGGGTGTCTATAATGGTGCACATTTGGTGGTTAACTAACTGGAATGACTGGGATACCTTGATCATGCTCTCCTCTTGAGGGGGGGAACACTAGTTATATCCTATGAGGTAGTACAAGGGTTCTAGGAAGAGGTTGAGGTTATAAGTAGGTCGTAAAGGTTGTACGTATTCATGGATGTTGTGTTTAATTTATCTGAAATCATGTGAGGATGGTTGGGAATTTGTTTAACTTGTTTGGAAACAATTAAGTGGCAAATTATGCCACCAAATTAAAACTTGATTTTTTCAATTACTTCTCTCTCAACATTTTGTCATTTATTACCTTAAGCACTCATAGAGACTCATGGTCCAAAAAAATGGAACTTAGTGGCATGGTCTCCTCTCCCATATTAGTTCTATATATATATATATATACACATAAGAGTTGAATAATTTCCATTACATGTATGCGATAAATAAGTGCTATCCCATTTATCTTGAATTAATTGTTGGTATGTAAGCTGGATTGGAGTATGACTATATGCATGGGAAACTTGGAAGGATGGGAATTGAATGAGACACATCTAACATGGATTATTTAAAGAATGAAATGAAGGAAATAGTGTAAAAATAGAAACACAAACACAAATATTCTATATTAATGAATGGAATGAAACATTGTAAACTACAAGCAATACATACTAGCATGGATGGAGACAACTTATCTTTGAAGAGAGATCTTCTAGCTACATTAATTTGCAAGAGTTGATTACACAGAGACTGAAAAATAATTTTCTATCATAATCATATATGAAAAAATCTTAAATATCCAAAAACCTAATCCTAAGAGATGAAGCTCTAAAATGATTTGTGGGCCTTGAGGTGACTAGCTAAATTCTTGAGGGCACAACTTTTGCATACAATATTTGTTTAGGGTGCATGATGACTTGTTGGAAAGAACTAATTGAGAAGTACAACATTTGGTTGGGGCCAAGGTATTCCATTCAAACTATATCTCCTTGAATTCCCAAAAAGCACTATTTAGGGCCTTAAAATGCCCCTGAATGTTTGGGACCCAAAAACCCATAGAAACTTGCCCAGAATGTGCAATAGGTGTGTGGCCACCAATATCTACCTAGATAACCATCATTCCATTGTAAAGGAATTCTGAACCTTATGCCATTTACCAGTTTAAGATTAATCAATGGCACTTTCTTTACATGAGTATATATAATTATATATTAACAGCAACATTGCCTATATTAAAACGTGTGTTGAATCCCATTCTTCCTCCTTGTCGAAACAATACATTATGATTATTTTTTGTTTCATTTTAAATTTTAAGTAGTAGATCACCTTGATAGATCCAATTTAGTAGTTATCAACCTGCAAAGCAATTGCGCTAAAGATAGATGTCTTGATGAAAGAGTAATTGTAGATCCATGATTATTATTACATTGTCAACTAGAGGTTGTTGGAGTGCTGATGAAAAGTGTAATGTGGATGTAACTTTATTTTGGATAGATGTATATTACACCTAAACAATTTGGATGAATGTAGACATATAGAGCTATCACCATTCTTGCACAATTAGAGATTAAGTAGCATACTATCACTCCACTTAACCTTATAATTGATCTTTGAATTCAATTGAGGGTGCCATATTTTCAAAAAGAAATCCAAATGAAAGAATTGGAAATTGGATTGAATCCATGAGGGAGTTTTGCACAATCAGAGTTGGAGCATGCCTGTCACTCAATTATCACCTGAGTATCGAGTATTGAAATAAAAAAATAACTCAATCCTACAACCCAACAATCGATTGCTTATTTGTAGGTTACACCAAAGAATGTGCCATATCACAAATCCATAAGAGTGCTGTATAATAGTTTTCACTTATAAATACATAGGGAACATAGTCCTTGTATTCATTTAGAACAATGATCTCCTTGCATAAGTCTAATAACAAGGAAAATCAATTTAATTCTACAAAGGTTCCATGTTGATGGAGTGAGTGTGATATAAGTCTGTCATTTATAGATCACAAGGTACCAAAGTAGTTAAATCCTTGACCGTGATGAAACTCCCAAAAATTTTAAGAGAATTAAAAATAAAATTGAGTAAATAAAAAATAGAAAGGTTGGAAGACTTGCATACCATTAATGTGAAACTTCAATAAGAGAATAGAAACATAAAGGAGAGGGTCCATATCTATGACTAGCGAATGAAAAATATGGAAAAGAACAGTGTGACCTCTATAAAATTGTTTCCATTTCTCAAGAATCGATATGATGTTCCAAGTATCCCTCAATGTGGTTATGACAGATTGGAACAAGGGAAAGTATCAACTTGTACAAAGGGAGGAGAAGGCGATTTAGATGAATAGTTGGTAGGAGGACATGATCACTCATATGATGACATAGATACACTAATAGTTGGCAAAAAGGAAGAAGGATGGGAAAACCTATAGGTATTTTCCGAGATACCAATGAAGAAAATAAACCTTCCTTTGTCACATTTGAAGCCAATGCCATGATTGAGAAACCTCTAGTAAGCTCACCTTCCTTATTATTATTAGGTCGCAGATCTAATGTTAGAAGTTATGTTGGTTTCTTTTCCTTAGAGGGAAACCTTATTTTATGTATGAGGGAATCATATTGCAATTGTGTATTGTGAAAGATTAGTGTGACTGAATGAGAGAGACTGCGAGAGAGTGAAGAGGAAGTTGCAACTGATCTATTGTGGTTTGTATCCCTTCATTTTGTTGGATGGTGTAATACAAAGGACTTGTTGTTTCTTTGTGGACATAACCCATATTGGGTGAACCATGTATATTGACGTCTCTCTTGTATTTTGTTCTTATGTGTTTTACTTATGCATTTATTTTATGTTATTTATTTGTGATCCCGTTTTCTAACAAGGAAAAGGACATGAATGCTAGGATCACATTTGTAAAGGAAAAAGACATGGAATATTTGGACTATTAATGAGAAGGAGGAGCAGTAGAACACGAAGAGGGAAGCACACTCCTTCTAAATCCTTCTTATGGTGGATTGTACAAGGGAGATGATGAGGAAAGTGCAAATACTTGACATGGACAAACACCTAGAAGGAGAACGAACAAAATTAACTAGATCAAGAAAAAGAAGGACAAGACAAATGCATTAGCAAATATGTCCTTCATTTGTCAATTCTACAAGACGAAATGACATAGTGCTTACATTCAGTGGTACTCAAAGGTATGTTCTTACTAGACAAATAAAGTCCATTGTTTTCCTTCTTTACAGAAAAAGCAAGCCACATGCCACATGTAATGTACCTAAAATTAATAATTTATTATTAGTTTCTGCTGAAAAATACTTTATTTATTATTTTTAATATTTTTGACTCAAAGTAAAAAATAAAACATTACAGTAATGAATTATTCTTTATTAATAAAAGATACTGAAGGGGGAATAAGTGTAATAACTATTGAAGAGTGTTTGCTAACCCACAAGAGGAAAAGACAAGTGGCTAAAGCTACTGAGCGATAACTCAAGGTGCAGGAGGAATCTTCCCAAAAATCAGGTCACAACTTCTAGTTAAGTGTTAAAGAGAAGGAGGCTCATAAATGACCAAGTCCTAGGAAAAATAATGTATAATAGTATGTCCATTAGAAAGTAGGAGGCTAGCATTGGACGCAGATTTATTATGATAATGCAAGAGATGGCGCATTAAGTGAATTTTTCTCTTGTGTTTCAGCAAATAGGCTTGGGGGTTCTAGATAAAGTGATTTGGCTACTCTAGGATTTGGTTGGATGGAACAACCATTCCATCTATGTTTTTCCCTAGCAGTGGTGCCATGTTTCTTGTCCTATTCTTATCTGTTAATACTAGTTACAGTTATATTTATATGTTAATTAATAATCATAGTTATTTCTTTTTAACGAAAATGACTTATGCCTCTGTATATATTAAGGATCTAGCATGTATGTAATTATAATGTAGAATTGTTACATATCAATATTCATTCCTATTATGTTAGCAAACTAGATGTTTTTGGTGTACATTGTTCATGCCTATATTACCATATTTAGTTTTTAATGTTTCTCTGTACTCATTTCCTTTCCATTAATTTCCAAGTCTAAAAGTCAATTTTGTTAGTATGTTAGGATAAATAAATCTTCTTATGTATATTAGTATAAGACTAGATAACTCACGATTAGGGGAGATAGAGATACCAAATTTTAGGAAAAGCACATAAAATAATCAAACATTAAATGATTATGAATGACAATATATAATCTAGTTAACTAACAATCTTAAAATCGCATTTATCTACAGTCAAAGAAGTTCTATGTATATAGTACAAATATTATATAAACAGGCATACACAGTATATATATTATATAAACAATCACATGCAGGACAAATGTAAATAATATATAATTATCTAAATAATCCCTTATGGGTTTCCTATAACCATATCGTATATCCACAAAGTAAACAAATCTCATATGCAAATTTGTCTTTTCTAAAGACCAGTAGCAAGTCCATTACGATGGTCACCAAGATTTTGAGGAATACAATAAGCAAATCTTAATCAAATCCAAACCGAATTGCAAGCATGCATTCTATCTATTTAGACAATGTTTTCAAATACTAAACCACTCCACAAAAATCATAAGACCCAATGGGTCATGTAAATCCTATCAATTTTAAAGATTATGGTTGTAAGTCCATATTAAAAGGATGCCATTATAAAAAAATATAAACACAATACAAAATAGATAAATAGAGATGCATAAATGATTTTAAACACTCTTACGGGTCAACAAAAACAACAACAATAATAATATCATTATTAGTCTCATTCACGGAGATACGATTTAATTCACAAAAGTTTTTCGAGGCTAACATACGCATGGTAATAATACCATCAAAGGATGGAATCATCTAAACCAAATAATAACCAGATAGTATCCTCATGACAGAGACCCTAAGGGTTGTCCCATTATTTAAACAAGTAATCAATTAAAAACAACACAATGTATGCATATATGGTGTAGATGTAATTCCATCTTCGATGGCTTCCACTTTTGTTTTAAAACCATGAATAAACTAAAATAATAGGACCAATGATGTAGAGGTAATACCATCCGCAATGGCATACACAACATCACTCATCCACTAAAGACTTTAACCTAATGCATTCAAATCCTTTCGAAACATAGAGGCTATAAAATCCCTCTGTAAAATAGTTTTAAGCCCCATGGGGGTTGAACAAGAACACAACACTTATATTATGCATAGTTGGAGGATCTTCTCCTCTCAACTCTTTAAACTCAGGTGTAGTATACACCTGCAACAAAACCATATGAATCTTAAGCTATGGGTTCTAGTGTTTTCAAATGAATTGTAGGGATAGGGAAAAATGATATAGGGTTTTGTTGTTTTACCTGGGAATTATAAAACATGGTTCTGGAAGAAGGTGACCCTGTCACCTCCTTCTCCAGTGCCCTCCACATAGAAAAAGATTAATCTATAGTCATAACTAAATAAATCATCGAAACGAAAATTGTAAGAATGTATCATAAACCTTCATAACGTTACCTTGGGCGAGTTGCAGAGATGGATAGGGGTTGGTTCCTTTGGGGTTTCCCTTATGCCTCCTCCGCCTTGCACCCATGACAATGTAATATCAGTAAATGCCTTAGAGTTTACCAAATAAAAATTACAGAGTTGAGTTTAAATCTCTTATCTATTAAATAAGGAAGCATGCATAATCGAATTGTTGGAGGGGTCATTTGAGGCACATCCCACTACATACATCCATGGGATCCATGGAAGCATAGGATTACCTTGGAAAGGAACCGGGCATAATGCCATTATCATGGTGGAAAAAACTCTACACCAAAAACCCTAAAAATCATCATTGACAAAGCAGAGCGTCAAATCTTGCAACTTATAGACCAAACGACCAAATACAACTAATGAAGGATTCAAACATTCAAAATGACATATTACAAAACATTTGAAATTCTTTCCATCTCTCCATATAGATGGAAGGATGAGATTTACTCTCGAGAAAGTTGGAAGGGCCTGGTTGTGCTGTCAACTTGCAGCCAAGACCGAACATTAAATTTTCTAGGTCAACCAAGGTATGATCCCTTCAACATCATAACTCACGGCCATGAAAATTATGGGACACAATCATTACCATAAAAATATCAATCAAAGATCCAACCTTGGGTTTAAACCATGCAACTAATAAACTATAATTGCATACCATACGAATAATTGCATTGCGAACAAACCACATATTATATTTGCAAACCTTGGCATATACCATATCAAATCATATTCAAATAGAATATATCGAGAACCTTATATTATAACTTAAACCATTCCATTGCATTTCAACGAAGGGATGTATACTATGGTCAAGACCATATCCCCTACAATTTACAACCTTATACCATCACTCCGTAGGACTAAAGTGCTTACCTTTTATACCATGCACTTAGGTTAGGATAAGGCCATGCCCTCTAAACCCTTAGTCAAACCTGATTACATTAAAGGGTGGGATTAATACTATGGAATAGTCTTCCAAACCTTAGGGCTATTTAAGCCATAGTAAAACTAATAAAAACAAAAGTAAGGAAACTGTAAAACATCACCTAGGGCATAGTTGAATGCAGTTGATCACAACAAATCATGATGTTGAGCATTACCTCAACTCGCGAAAACTAGCATAGTAAAAAAATAGGATATTAATATTTTGCATAAGCATCATTAACATAACACATGAGTAAAATAATTGTTAAGAATTATAAATTACTACTAGTTACATAATGGTGTCAGAGCATGGTTACAGCACTAGGCCTGAACCGAACCAACACTCAAAATGTTAAAGAAACTATGAAACTAATTTTACTTTATTTTTGGTTTAATTCTCTTACAAAACATAAAGAGAAGGATAACTGTATTTTTGTAGGAAAAACATGGTAGATGCAAGGATGTCTGCAGAAGAAGAGTTTCACCCAGAAAATCCTTTAAATAATGAAGAGGGTAATTTAAGGGATTGGGGGAATCTGGCTAAGCCTGAATGAAAGTCAATATAATTAATCTGAACTCCAAAGAACTCTTAAGGAATTATGATCAGATCTAAGAAGAGTTAAGGAGGATAATGAACAAATCCTAAAATCTCAAGTGGAACTAAATAATATTTTACTAGCTAAAATACATAATGATGAAAAAGAGAAAACAAGGAATCTGAACATATCATGCCAAAAAATGCACCTTACAAACGTAAGGGAAGGAAACTAGAAATTTCTAGTCATAAAACTGGAACTTCCAATGAAGAATACATTAAACATCACTTAGAAAAACAACAAGATTCAAACGAAAGTAGTGATGATAATAAAAATAAAAAGAAGTACAAACCATATGAGGAAATATCTGGGGAGTTTAAAAATATTAAACCACCAATGTTTAATGGTGAAATTGAAAAATGAGAATAAGCAAAATCCTAGTTGTCAGGTATTAAGAAATGCTTCCAAATATACAATTACTTCGACAACCTAAAAGCTAAAATGGCCATATATAATATGACTGGAAAAGCAGGTATATTGTGGTAGGATATAAAGAAGGTAAAGGGAATAAAGTAAAGATATGTAATCTAGAAAAATTTTAAAAATAATTTTAAAAGAAAACAGATGTTAGAACAATGATGTGACGAGAAGGCCAAAGAATTTTATGAGTTAAGACTAGGAGCTATGCCTATGAAAGAACTCTGTGGTAAAATTATGAGCCTACTTCGTTACGTAGCTTACATAATTGATGAAAAATCTAAGATACATCATTTTATCAGTTGTTTTCCTATAATGTTTAAAGAACAAATTGAGTATGACAATCGAGAGACGCTGGAGGAAGCGATGAGAAAGGCAAATTTATGTTACGACCAAAATTAAAATAAAATCGAAAGTGTACTACCTTGGAAGACTAAAAAGTGATATAACTTCGATCCAAGAAAACGAAAAAACAAATTCCACAAACACACATGGAATAATTATAAAGCGTATGGGGGAAGTAACTATAAAAACTTTAGAGCACAAAATTCTGCATTAAAAGAAAGAGAACCTTCTATTTCTTTTAACAAGAACACTACACAAATGGAACCCTTAAAATTTTGGGAATGTGATGAACTACATTATTTCAAAGACTGTCTTGTAAGAAATAAAAAATTTAATTTTCACTCCATTCAGGAAGAAGTTACAGTTGGAGACATGACAAGGATCATACCCATAATTAGTGCTACATTGAAAAACCAAGAAGTAGACCATCAAACTTCAATGGTCGATATTGAAGGTAAGATAAACAATCAATCTATTTCCATCTTGACTGATCTAGGTGCAGTTCTGAGTTATATATCACCTAGAATAGTTGAATTATGTAAATTATTACCATAAAAGTTTGATAAGTCGTGGTTGGTACAGTTATCCACTAGTACTAAATGTAAATTTACTAGTTATGTTAAAACTTGTGAATTATTAATGAATGACTTCATTACACATGTTGTTTTAAATATTTTACCTTTAGGCTCCTATGATCTATTAATAGGAATGGATTGGATAGAAAAACAAATAGTAATGCTAAATTGTTTTAACAAAACCTTTACATGCATAGATGATACTGGAAACCCTATAAAATTTAAAGGAATCCCAAGGAAAGTTACAATAAGAGAGATCTATGCACTACAAATGAAAAGATGAGTGTGTAAAGCATGTAAAGTTTTTGTTGTTTACGTAATGGATGATAAAGATAATGAAAATAATCTTAAAATAGAAGACATAATTATCTTAAAGGAGTTTGAAGACGTATTTTCAAAAGAAGTTCTCTGACTCCCTCTGGAAAGAGACATTGACTTCATAATCGATCTGATACTCAGAGCGGTACCAAGATCGAAAGCTCCTAACAAGATGAACATAATAGAGCTTACATAGCTCAAATCACAATTACAAGAATTAATTGATAAAATTTATATTCGACCTAGTGTTTCCCCTTAGGTAGCACCGGTCTTGTCTGTAAAGAAGAAAGACATAACCTTAAGATTGTGGATACACTACTGACAACTAAATAAAATGACTATAAAAAGTCGGTGCCAACTACCCTGAACAGATGATCTATTCGATCAATTGAATGGGGAACCACTCTTCTCTAAAATATACTTGAGGTCTAGAGATCATCAGGTGTGGATCAAATATGGGGATATCTTTAAAACATTGTTTAGGACCCGTTATGGTCACTACGAGTTTATCGTAATGCCTTCTGGGTTGAAAAACACACCTGTTGCATTCATGTGCTTAACGAATAGTATTTTAAGCAACCATCTAGATAAGTTTTTAGTTGTCTTCATAGACGACATACTAATCTACTCAAAGAATGAATAACAACATAAAGAACATTTAAATATATATTTGCAAGTACTAAGAGAACAATGGTTGTATGATAAGTTTAGTAAATGCGATTTCTTTAACAATAGGATTCAATACCTAGGACAGGTAGTGTCCAAGGATGGAATCTTTGTCAACCCAGACAAAATGAATGCTATAGTTGAATGTCCAATTCCTAAAAATGTAACCAACAGAAAATCATTCATGGGGATTACCAGTTACTATTGGAAACTCATCGAAGGTTTTTCTAAGATACCCTACCCCATAAATTCATTGCAGAAGAAAGGTAAAAAGTTTGAGTGGACTAAAAAGTGTATGGAAAGCTTTAATAAATTAAAACACTTGCTAACTACCACCCATATCCTAAATATTCTTGATCCTTTCAAGGATTTCTTCGTATGTACCGATTCTTATAAAGAAGGATTAGTTGGGGTATTAATACATGAAAATTACATCGTAGATTATGGATCTAGAAAATTAAAGGAACATGAAAAGAATTATGCTACGCACGAATTGGAACTTGCTACAATAATTCACTCACTAAAAATGTGGTGGAATTAACTCATTGGAAGGAAATTTATTCTTATGTCAGACAACATAAGTCTAAAATATCTATTTGACCAGCAAAATTTAAATGCTAGACAGGAAAGATGATTGTCTTTCTAAAGTGAATATGATTTTGAGATCAAACACATAAAATGAAAGGAAAACAAAGTTGCAGATGCTTTGATTCATCACACAAATTTATTATTTGCAAGAAGCAGTTATGAATCTGATCTAGAAAACAGATCCTAAATGTAGAAAATTTTGATAAGGAATACCAAATTTTAAAGGAAAAGATTGCTGAAAATGAACATAATCAACTAAATACAGATTTCAGCCTAAATAGAAGGGAGTTTTGTGGCATAAAAACATGTTGTGCATACCAAATACAATAGAAAACAAACTTACAATCATGAATGAGTTACATAAATGACTGTATTCAATACATCCTAGATATTAGAAGATGATTACCATGATCAAAAAACATTTCTTTTGGCCTAACATGAAGAAAGAGACAGCATAGTACTTAGCTCGGTGCATAGAATATCAATAAGTTAAGGAAGGACATCAACATCTAGAAGGGACTATTGCAACCACTACCCATTCCGAAATTGAAGTGGAAAACAATTAGTATGGATTTTATAATAGGCCTACCAATTTTTTTCAGAAAACATGATTTAATCATGGTCATAGTCGATAAGTTAAGTAAGGTGCTCATTTTATTCCTGTAAAATATACCTATAAGGCTGTTAACATTGCATATATTTTTATTAAAGAGATTTTCAAGTTACATGCTGTACCGAAGGTAATAGTCTGAGATAGAGACAAAAAATTTACAGGAAACGTCTAGAAAGATTTGTTTAAAGGGTTAGGTACATAGTTGAACTTCAGTACTGTGTATCATCCGTAAACAAATGGGCATACTGAAAGGGAAAACCAATTCCTAGAAGACATGATAAGAATGTATGTAATGGAAAAGCAAGGTAAGTGGACAGACTACCTACACTAGGTAGAATTTTCCTATAATAATAATTTTCAAGTATCAGCTGGTATGAGCCCTTTTGAAATTATGTATGGACATAAATGTAATACTCCAATTTCTTGGAGCAGTTTTGTTGATATGTTAATGTTAGGACCTGATTTGTTAAAATATATGGAACTAACCGTGAAACAGGTTCAACAAAACTTGAAGGTTTCTCAAGATAGGAAGAAACGTTATGCTGACCTAAAAATAACTCCTAGAGAGTTCCAGGTGGGTGAACATGTGTACATAAAGGTAAATCCCAAGAAAAGATCTTTGAGATTGGGAAAGTATTCAAAGTTGGCACCCAGGTATTGCGGTCCATTTGAAATTTTGGATAAAGTAAGGTTAGTTGCATACCAGTTATCCCTAACACCCACTATTAAACTGCATAATGCTTTTCATGTTTCTATTTTAAATATATATATTCATGATGATACTCATGTGATTGATTGGGATGTTATCTAGGTGGAACTCGAAGGAGAGTTCCAAGTGGGACCAGAGCGTATTCTTGATAGGAGAGAACTTTTACTCCGGAACCGTACCATTGAATAAGTCAAGGTGCAATGGAAGCACCTTAGTAGGGGAGAATCTACTTGGGAACTGGAAAATGTTATGCAGGAGGCATATCCAGTCATATTCCAAGATAAGGAAATAGAAGAATAAAGTAGAAATTTAGTAACACTACAGAAGTGTTATCCTCTAAGGGGACGTGTATGTAATGCACATAAAATTAATAATTTATTATTAATTTCTATTGAAAATACTTTATTTATTATTTTAAATATTTTTGACAGAAAGTCAAAATAAAACATTTGTAATGAATTATTCTTTATTAATAAAAGATACTGAAGGGAACATAAGTGTAATAGTTGTTGAAGAGTGTTTGTTGAACCATAAGAGGAAAATACAAGTGGCTGAAGCTATTGAGTGAGAACACAAGGTGTAGGAGGTATCCTCCCCAAAATCAGGTCACAACTCCTAGTTGAGTGCTAAAGAGTAGGAGGTTCATAAATGACCAAGTCCTAGGAAAAATACTATATAATAGTATGTCCATTAGCAAGAAGGAGGCTAGCATTGAACGAGAAATGATTATGATAATGCAAGATATGGCACATTAAGTCTATTTTTCTTTTGTGGTTCAGCAAACAGGCTCGTGGGTTTTGGAGAAAGTAACTTGGCTGCTTTGGAAGTTAGTTGGGATGAATGATTATTCCATTTATGTTTTCCCATCAATGGTGCCAGGTTCATTCTCTATGTTTTTACTTATAGTAGGTTGTTTTATTTTAAAGATCTGGAAGTGTTTCTCTAGTCATTAAGTAGATTTTTTTTAATAAATCTAATTGCATAGTGAACTAACCTGTATCGATCTGATTAACTAATGTATAAATACTAAATTAGTTCATGTTTTGTTATATCTATGTATGATAAATTTTATTTAGGAAAGTTGTTTAGATCAGGCATCCATACCCGAGTTAGGAATTGCTCAATGATTTATATGTTGAAGAATCCAATTCTTTACTTAAATATGTAAATATCATCAAATTATATATGTTCTTTCCCTATGTTGTAGATCTAGTTAATTTCAATTACATTAGTGGAGTTCATATATTTAAATTTTAAATTTTAAATTTTTAACGATTTACAAACAGAATGAAGACAAGGAAATCTAAGTAAATAAACTAGGATTAAATGATCATGAACTACCAGTCAGATATACAAACTTTACGATTTGCACTCTCGCCAACTACTAATCCTAGAATCACATTCATCTACAATCATAGAGTTGTATGTATATATAATACATATCTTATACAACTTAATCACCTACATGATGATCATAAATAATATATAAATTATCTATCCAATCCTTTACGGATATTGTGTTAATAGTGATAACCATAATTAAGGGAATCGTGTAAATCTAGAAAGTAAACAAATCACAGATGCAATTGTTTCATTCCAAGGAATGGTAGTAATTCCATCTAGGATGGTCGCCGAGCATTTAATATTATAGTAAGTAATTCTTAATTAAATCCAAACCAAATCGCAGTCATACATTATGTTGGTTACATTTTTAGGAATTGGTCATTCAGTGATAGCCTTAATTTTGTCAGGGTTGACATAGATTCCATCCTTGGACACTATGTGTCCTAGGTATTGAATCTTATCCTTAAATAAATCACATTTACTAAAATCAACATACATATGTTATTCTCTCAGTACTTGTAGAATTGTCTTTAAATGTTCTTCATGTTCTTGTTCATTATTTGAGTAGATCAGTATATAGTCTATGAAGACAACTACAAACTTATCCAGATAGTTACTAAAAATGCTATTCATTAATCACATGAATGCAGTGGGTGTGTTTTTCAACCTAAAATGCATTATGAAAAATTTGTAGTGAACATAACGAGTCCTAAACGCATTTTTAAAGATGTCATCATCTTTTATCTGCACTTGATGGTATACAGAACTTAATTCTATTTTAGAGAAGATTGTTGCGCCACGGAATTGATCGAATAGAAAATCTATCTCGGGTAGTGGGTACCAATTTTTAATAGTCATTTTATTTAGTTGTTGGTAGTCTATGCACAGTCTTAAGGTTCTTTCTTTCTTCTTTACAAATAATATCGGTCCTCCCCAAGGGAAAACACTAGGTCGAATATACTTTTTATCAATCAATTCTTGTAATTGTTATTTAAGTTCTATAAGCTCTATTATTCTCATTCAGGTGCAAGCTTTCGATGCTGGTACAACTCCAAGTATCATATTGATTGTGAAGTAAATGTCTCTTTTCGGAGGAAGCCTAGGGACTTCTTCAGGAAATATGTCTTCAAAATCCTTTAAGATAGGCATGTATTTTATTTTATGTTTGTTTTTATTATCTTTATAATCCATTACATAAACAAAAAACAATTTTCATCCTTTACGCATTGATCATTTCATTTGTAAAACAAAGATCTCTCTGATTGTAACTTTCCTAGGAATTCCTTTAACTTTTATAGGGTTCCCAGTATCATCTATGCATGTAAAGGTTTTGTCAAACCAATTTAGCATTACTTTGTGTTTTTCTATCCAATCCATTCCTATTAATAAATCATAGGAACCTAAAGGTAAAATATTCAAATAAGAACCTGTAATGAAATCATTCAATAATAATTCACAGTCTTTAACATAACTCGTGACTTTACGTTTAATACACGTGGATAACTATAATAGCCATGAATTATCAAACTTTTATGGTACTAATTTACATAATTTAAATATTATAGGTAATATATAACTTAAACTTGCACCTGTATCAATCAAGATGGAAATATATTGACTTTATCATACCTTCGATCTCGACCATTGAAGTTTGATGGCCTACTTGTCAGTTTTAAAATGCAACGCTAATTCTAGGCATGCTCATTGCCATGTATCCAACTGTAACTTCTTCCTGAATGGATTGAACATTAAAGTTTTTCTTTCTTACAAGCGAGTCTTTGAAATAATGTGGTCCATCACATTCCCAACATTTTAAGGGTTCCATTTGTGCAGTGTTCTTGTTAAAAGCAATAGGATGTTCTCTTTCTTTTACTACAGAATTTTGTGGTTTAAATTTTTTATAGTTACTACCCTGATACCATTTATAATTATTCCCTGTGGTTTTGTAGAATTTAGTGTTTCTTTTTCTTGGATCAAAGTTATCTCGTTTTCAGTCTTCCAAGTTGGTACACTTTCTCTTTTATTTTTATTTTGGTCGTAACAGAAATTTACCTTTCTCATTGCTTCCTCCAGCGTCTTCGGATTGTCATAGTCAATTTGTCATTTAAACATGATAGGAAAATAACTGAGAAAACACGGTATCTTAGTTTTTTCATCAATTATATAAGGTACGTAGTGAAGCAGAATCAGAAATTTACTACAAATCTCTTTCATAGTCATAGCTCCTAGTCTTAACTCATAAAAATCTTTATCCTTCTCCTCGTAATAATATTTTGATAGGTATTTTCTTTTAAAATGATTTTTAAAAGTTTTCCAGGTTACATATTTTTCCTTTATTCCCTTTACTTTCTTTATATTCTTCCACCATATATCTGCTTTTCCAGTCAGATTATATATGGCCATTTTAGATTTCAGTTCATTGGAGTAATTGTAGATTTGGAAGTATTTCTCCATCCCTGACAACTAGGCTTCCACTTCTTCTCATTTTTCAATTTCACCATTAAACACTGGTGGTTTAATCTTTTTAAACTCCCCAGATATTTCTTCATGTGGTTTGTACTTATTTTCCCTTTTATTATCATCACTAATTTCGCTTGAATCTTCTTGTTTTTCGGAGCGATTTTTGACTAATTCTTCACTGGAAGTTTTAGATTTATGACCTGAAAAATTCCAGTTTCCTTCCCTTATGTTTGTAAGATGTAGTTTTAGGCATGATATTTTCATATTCCTTATTTCTATTTTTTTCATCGTTATGTGTTTTAGCTAATAAAATAGTGTTTAGTTCCTCTTCACGGGGGATTCACTTGTTGACCAATATCCTATCACATTAGTTCATATTGTGGGTTTTAAAATTATTAAAAATTGAACCAATATATTGCAGGTATTGGGGGGATGGGGGGTTTAAGGTGGGGTGGGTAGGGTGGTTTATAAGGAATGAGGTATAAAATGGGGTGGGGAGGAGGTTTTAAGTATTGGGATGGTGTTTCAAAAAAAAGAGTTTGGGTCAATATCTTTGGAAATTAAGGGTATTCTTTAATATCCCACGATCGCATGTGATATGTGAGATGTTCACTAAGTGAAGTTCCTGTGTTCCTCTTGAACTTTTAGGATTTGTTCATTATCCTCCTTAACTATTTTTAGCTCTGATATTAATTCCTTATAGTTCTTTGTAGTTCAAATTTATTATCTTGACTTTCATTCAGGTTTACCTAGATCTCCCCATCCCTTAAATTACCCTCTTCATTATTTATAGGATTTATTGGGCAAGACTCTTGTTATACAAACATTGTAACACCCCGTTTTTGACCCCAATGCATCAAATATACATGATATTTATATATTGTAAATAATCATGGTGCGGAGCTAAAAAAAAACACCCACCATCGATTTGGTTATGTTTCGGTGCTTGGAATTGTTACCGATGGTATATTGGGATATGCGGCATACATATTAAGTTGTGGCATCATGTAACTATGCATTTTAATTAAATAACCCCAACCAGCTATGTTCACTGCAACCATATTGAAAAGGGCATGATCTCCTGAGGATTAGGACGGGGAATGTTAAACCTTGAGCCCATGGGGGGGAAAGCCAGGTGTCTCCACCCTGTTTAATTTGTTCACCTTCCCATGTCTCATCCAACTACCACCTTAAATGTTCTATTGTTAGTTGGGGCAGTTATTAGCTGGCAGAGGAGTGTGGCAGGACTGCCAGTCCTTTCCCACACGCACACTCCACCAGGATAACCCTTATGCTGGCAGAAATACCACTACGCCCACGATCCCATTTTCTCCACGAATGCACTCTATTCAATGCCGATGGTTCATTTTTCCTCACGTGGGATAAGATAAAAGGATTCACGATCCTTGTGTGGGGGTTCGGTTGTTTGGTTCTCTTTCCTCTCACAAATTTCTGGTCTGAGAATAGGTTCTTCCTCCGATCTTTGCATGGAATCACCTTCCTTTTTATATTATTAGATGGTGAGATGTTTTCCTCCTGTTCACGCAGAGTGGCAGTGTTTTATCTCCTCCATTTCTGACTGTGTAAAGGTGCCTAGGCTTCCATATTGTCTTCCCATGATTGTTGTCTGTGATTTCTTCACTGAACGTTGGATGTGGTCTTGTTCACTTTTGTTGGGCTGCATATCCCTATGCATTTTGGGCTGCTGTAGGTGGATGAGGAATTGTTTTGGCCACGATAGGGACAAGAACGATTCAGGGATTTGTCTTCCCCTGTCCAAGCTGTGAAGTGCTTGTTTGCTGCATGCACATAGTGGTTTTATCCTCGGATTGCATTGGAGTGGTGAATGAGGGCCTGATGTGCTTGATAAACCTGGTGTGTTTGGGAACCACACAGACAAATCTAGAGGGCTCGCTTTCTTCTCCACAACCTCTGAATAGCACTAGAAGGGAGATCAGGGTCTGAGGGACTGCGTTGCAGAGAAAGGACTGATTTCCTTGTGTTGGGTGTGTGTGGGTGTCCTAGAAGTCAGGTTGGTTCTTTTGTAGGTGTCCTTAGATCTTCAATGAGCTCACCATCTTAGCATTTAGCCTTTCCTAGCTCCTGGATGGCCTGATAAACCCAAATTTGTTGGCTTGGCTGATCCATTGTTCGCATGATAAACCCAATTGTTTTGGCTTTGCTAAAATGTGTATCCTTTTTGTGTTGTTATCCTTGGCTATGTGTAAGCCTTCTAGTTCCTTATTCATTGGGGAATCATTCTCGGCTCAAGTGTGGCAGGTTGCTGAAAGATTAAGTAGCATGTTGGCCTATGGTTGGGTGGAACGTTGCAGCGACATAGCTGGTTGCAGGATGATTCTCATAAGATAAGTATTCTTGACTAATCTGTTTTGTAATCATATTTACTGCTAATGAATTATGACGTTGGACATGTCAAATGATGAATTGTATACGAATGAATGTTGTTTTGCTTCCTCTATGTATATGAACGATTATGCATCTTAGTATGTAGTATGTTCAGGATTTTTGTTTTAGAATTTTATGTATGATCATGTTCATGGGGATAGTTGACCATATGTATGGTGTTTAGTAGTTTTGTTCTTGCCCAGTTGGAGGGTCGGGGACGTTACAGTGTTGTATTAGAGCAAAGATTGTAGCATGGGCCGAAATGGGCTGCGAAGATGCATTGATAGAGCCTTGGTTACACCATTGGCCTAAATGGGCCATGAAAGATCAGTTAGCAGAGGTAGTTTTCCTACTGCCTAGAAGAAATCAGGAAAACTCTAAACTTCAAGAAAATAAATTTTGGTTAAGTATTCGAACCATTAGCTCATCGAAAAACTCAGTGAGAAGTTCTTCCGATGCAACAGAAGAGTTAGTCTGAAGACCACCTGACAGAGGAAAGCCGACAGAAAATTTCAAAATTTTGCTAAGGTTCGTTGGCCATTGGTTGAGGATAGAGGATGTGGGAGCTGCAGTATCGATGGAGATCAGCCGAAGACAACCAAAACATCTGCTCCACTTAGCTGAAAGACCCTCCAATGTTGACTGTCGTCGATCAGTGAATAATAGAGAAAGGTTTAGCAGAAGAAGCAGCGGAAGGAAGATTAAAAGAAGACATTTCAATTTTTTTTGAAGTCTCGGGTCGTCGGCGTATCGGGAGACTTAGTGGAAGCCTTTCCAATCCGATGGAAAGCTAGTTAAAAGGCCGCCCGATACAGACTCAACTGTCGACAAAGGTTAGACAATTGGATCGACGACGATTAGTGGATGGAATAACTGCAATGTCAGTGGAAGAGACAATATGACAGAGGGTTGAACCGCCGAGAGCGACGGAGGAGACAAAAATTTTGGAAAATTTTTCTAAGTCGTGAGATCATTGGCGATCAACAATGATTAGTTGATCGCATCGCCAATTGTTAGATGATCAAGTTGTCGATGAAACATCGACAGAGGGAAGAGAAAGTTTGGCAACATTAGTTGATTTCATCATTGATGACTAGACGATGGAACCACTGATGAACTATGTTGGACAAATTTTGTTGATTTTGTGTCTGCTGTTGCGGCTGGCTAGTGGACTATCCTTTTGACGGATAGAGTCCCCAACTGCCAATGCCACAGAGGATAGTTGTTCTGACAGTTAATGCAAGGAAGAAATTTCAAATATTTATCTAAGTGTCGAACCCATCGGTGATCGTCCAATGATAGATGATTAGAGAACCGATTGACGGAAGATAGTTGATTAAGTGTCCACTGTTGTGGCTATTTAGTAGACTATCCCTTCGATGGACAGTTGTTTCAACCGCCGATCAGAAAATTATCGTTGAAGTATTCGTCGACACCGTGGGAGAAGTTAGTGGTTTGGTCCACTGATGAGCATCGAAAAATTTTAGCTGATTGCGCGTCCGCCATTGCGGTAGTCTAAAGGACTATTTTCCCGATGTATAATGCATTCGATTGTTGATGACGTAACATATAGCGTTTCTGATTTCCAATATTCCACCATCGGAAAACCTTATCTCTTGAAGCCACTGACACCTTGGATCCGATTAGTGTTGGACTGCCAAAACGCATGGGTTAAGCCGTCTGATGCCATAACTGCTAGTCGCTTCGACCACCGACAAAGCTATGACTTGGGGAAACCTTATAAGGTTCGTTGGCCTTTGTTGCGGAAGCATAAAGGACTAACTTCCTGATGCACAGAGCACCCCACCATCGATGCAACACATAAGTTGGTTTCCTCACCGATGTGTAAGGTTTAATGGTCCTCATCGCTGATAAAACTCGGAGCATTAGACCACTACAGGCCTGATACAACGAAGGAACTTAGACAATCAGATTGTCAATGAGTCACGAAGAAATTTAGTGGTTCTGTCTGCTGGAAGGAAATAGATGAATAATCCGGAAGCTTAGAAGACTAAAGGTCTGATATAGTGGAATGTTAGGTGTTTCGATCACCGAAGTGTCAGAAAGTTGTTGGGAAGAGGTCTGATTTGGCCAAAAGGGAAATTTTGGGGTTTTTTAGAGTGATTTTCCTGGCAAATTTCAACTATTTTCAGTGGATTACAAGGCTGAACAAGAAGAGAGAAAATTTTGTGTTTTAGCAAAATTGTTATTTTATGAATTTCCAGAAGAGGAAGGCAAGTAGTTCTGATTTACATTAATGATATGCATCTACCAGTTTGTTACTAACACATTTGTAGAGTAGTATTCCAGGAATAACAGTGTGGTAAAGCAAGAGGTGGTTCAGTCATGAGAACCCATGATGGGTATGATGCTCGAGATTCCTACCAGCGTGCAGGAGATGCCATGGGAGAAAATGTCCGTAATGGAAATGGTGACATAAATTCTAATGGAAGAAGATTCCAAGAGACACCATCAGATGTTGCAGCCACCATGAGAAGCTTGATTAAATCCTAGGAAGAGCAACATCAGTTGAATGCTACTATGTTGCAGAGTTTGATAAATTTGCAGAGAAAGATAGACTCTAGACGAGGTACAACAAGACCAGAAGGAAGTAAAAGCAGCACTAGGAGAAGGAGAAAAACTTCTAGTGGATCATCTGACTCTGAAGAATCCAGCGGAGATACAAGCTCCTCTTCTTCTAAAAGGAAAAGAAGAAGACACCATAGGGATCACTCTCGAGATGAATTTAAGAAATCTAAACCTCCTAGATTTGATGGTGAGATAAAGACTGGACAAGAAGCTGAAGCCTCGCTTCTTGGGATGAAGAAGTACTTTCAAGTGTAGGATTATTCAGGAAACATGAAGGCAAGATTTTCCATATTCAATCTGAATGGAAGAGCATCCATTTGGTGGGAAGACTTGAAGCAAGTAAAGAGGATCAGTGAAAGGAAACTAAAGGCGAAACAGTTCAAGAAGTGTTTCAAGAAAAAATACCTCTCTGACAGGTATTATGATGACAAGATTAAGGAGTTCCATGAGTTGAGATTGGGACAATGAACCATGGATGAATATGCAAATAAGTTCTTGGATTTGTTGATGTATTTTCGGTACATTAGAGATGAAAGAGTGAAGGTCCAGTGGTTTCTGAGTGGATTTCCTCAAGCTTACAAAGATAGAATTGATTTTTATGAACTAAGAACTCTTGAAGAAGCCATAAGGAAGTCTAAATATTGCTATGAGAAAAGGAAGGGTAAAGCTGATTACCATAAGGCATGGAAGGACAAGAAGAACAAGAAGATTGACTAAAGAAGGAAAGGTTTCAAACCTTGTAGATTCAGGAATCAGCAGAAGCATCCATCCCAAGATGCGAGTAATCCAGTTGGAATGACAGGTGGAAAGCCTAAAGATCCACCACAGAATAAAGGTCCACTCAAATGTTGGAAATGTGAAGGACCCCACTTGCACAGATATTGTCCACTCGAGAATGAAAGTGTAAGACCAGCTTATAACACTCAAGAAGCAGAAACTATGGGGCAAGTAGCAAGGGAAGTCCCTAGAATTTATGCAGCATTATAGGACTGCCAGGAAGATCACCAGTCATCTGTGGTTGAATTTGGAGGTAAGATTGTTGAGGTAAGATTGTTGAACAATCTGTTTCTATTTTGATTAACCCTAGTTCTACTCACAATTACATCACTCCTAGAGTAGTGGAGATTTGTGCTTTTAAGAAGGTAAAGCATAGAAAATCTTGGTTAGTTCAGCTAGCCACTGGGACTAAGAGAAAGGTTAGTGAAGTGGTAGAGAAATGTCCATTGGTCATGGATGGAATGATCACTTGTGTAGATTTGAATGTTCTACCGCTTGGTTCCTATGATGTTCTCATTGGAATGGACTGGTTAGAAGGTCATAGAGTGAAGCTTAACTATTATAACAAGACTTTTGAATGCATGGATGAAGAAGGAAACCCAGTAGTTGTGAAAGGTATTCCAAAGGTAATTTTAGTAAGGTAGGTTTGAGCGATGTAGTTGAAGAAGTTCTGTAGGAAAGGTTGCCAGTTGTATGTAGCTCATATTTTGGAACTAATAGGAGATGAAACTCCTAGGTTGGAGGAGTATTGGGTGTTACAAGAATTCAAGGATGTGTTTCCTGATGAGATTCTAGGGATTCCTCTGAAAAGGGACATTGATTCCACCATTGAACTTGTGCCACGAGCAGCACTAGTATCCAAGAAACCCTACAGGATGAGTACACTAGAGATGCTAAAGTTGAAGATGCAACTATGAGAGTTGTTGGAAAAGAAGTATATCCAGCTGAGTGTGTCTCCTTGGGGAGCACCGATTCTGTTTGTAAAGAAGAAAGATGGTACACTCAGGTTATGTATTGATTATAGACAGTTGAACAAGGTTACTATGAATAATAAATATCCTTTCCTAGGATTGATGAACTCTTTGATCAAATGAGAGGATCAAAGGTATTTTCCACAATTGACTTGAGGTCTGGTTACCATTAGGTGAGAATCAAGGATGAAGATGTTCATAACACATCCTGCAGGACAAGGTATGGACATTATGAGTTTGTAGTGGTACCATTTGGTCTCACAAATGCACTAGCTACATTCATGTGCCTTATGAATAGTGTCTTTAGCAGATATTTGGAAAAGTTTTTTATTGTTTTCCTTGATGACATTCTTGTTTATTCTAAGAACGAGGAAGAGCATGAAGAGCATTCTAGATTGACATTGCAATTGCTCAAGGAGCATCAACTGTATGCAAAACTGAGCAAGTGCGACTTCTATAGAGATATAATTAAGTATTTGGGTCACATTATCTCAGACGAGGGTATATCTGTGGACCCTGAGAAGATTGAAGCCATTATAAATTGGCCTACTCCAAGAAATGTGATGGATGTAAGAATTTTATGGGACTTGCAGGATACTACAGGAGATTCATTGAGGGATTTGCCAAGGTTGCACATACCATCACTTCTTTGCAAAATAAGGGTATAAAGTTCGAATGGAATTCAAAGTGTGAAGAAAGATTCCAGCGGTTGAGGAATCTTCTCACCAGTGCACCAGTATTGAAAGTTGCAGATCCAAAGGAACATTTTGTGGTATGTACCGTTTCATGCAGACAAGGGCTGGGAGGAGTCCTTTTGCAGGACAACCACATGATATGTTATGAGTCAAGAAAGTTGAAGGAGCATGAGAAGAACTATGCCACTCATGATTTACAGCTTACAACCATAGTACATGCTCTGAAGATGTGGAGACATTACTTGATGGGCAGAAGATTTGAGCTCAGGACATATCATTGTGGTCTGAAGTATCTATTTGATCAGCCTACTCTCAATGCTAGGCAAGCGATATGGCTGGATTTCTTATGCGAGTTTTATTTTGAAATCAAGCACATAAAGGGGAAAGAGAATAAGGTAGCTAATGCACTCAGCAGGAAGATGCAATAAATGCATGTGGCAAATCTTAGTATTTGCCAATAAGATTTGAGGTAGCAGATTGTTAATCATACTGTTGGAGATGAATTGTATGAGTAGGTAAAAGACAAATTGCAGCAGCAACGTCTTGAGAAGAGGTATGAGGGATATAAATTGGAAGAAGATGGACTTCTTACTTATAAAGGAAGAATTTATATTCTGGATGTAGCAGATTTGAGGAGAGTTGTTATGGATGAAATCCATCAAGCTCCATATTCTGGTCACTTAGGATATCATAAGACAATTGCTATAGCTAGAAAGCAGTACTTTTGGCCAGGAGTGAAAAAAGACATGGCTGAATACATTTCAAGGTGCATGAAATGTCAATAGGTAAAGGTTGAGCATCAACATCCAGCAGGTTTGTTGCAGCCTTTGCCAGTTCCTGAATGGAAATGGGAAGTTATTTCCATGGATTTTATTACAGGATTGTCGATGATTTGCAGACAACATGATTTTGTCATGGTTGTGGTAGACAAGTTGACAAAGGAAACACATTTTATACCGATGAATTCTATGCATACGACTGATGACATTGCAAAGATATTCATGAAGTATATTTTCAAATTGCATGGATTACCGAAGGCAATAGTCTTTGAAAGAGATGTCAAGTTCAATTCCAATTTTTGGAAGGGGTTGTTTGCAGATTTGGGTACAAAGCTAAACTTCAGCACTGCATACCATCCTTAGATAGATGGGAAGACAGAGAGGGTTAATCAGGTGCTTGAAGATATGCTTTGCATGTATGTGATGGACAAACCAACCAAGTGGGAAGATTACTTACACTTGGTAGATTTTGCTTATAACAATGGACAGCAGGCATCCCCAGGGATGAGTCCATATGAAGCTTTGTATGGAATAAGGTGTAGGACACCAATGACTTGGGATAATCCAGTGAACAAGGTTGTGCTTGGACTAGAATTGCTCAAGGAAATGGAGCAAGAGGTTGTAAAAATCAGGTAGAATCTGAAAGTAGCACAAGACAGACCAAAAAGATATGCATATAAGCATAGGATGAACATATTGTTTAGTGTTGGGGATCATGTCTACCTCAGAGTGAGGGAAAAGAAAATTTCCTTGAAGCTTGGAAGTTGTGCTAAGCTATCACCAAGATATTGTGGGCCATTTGAAGTGCTTGGAAGAATAGGGCCTCTTTCATATAGACTTGCATTGCCTGCTAGTACTAGAGCTCATAATGTTTTTCATGTTTCTTTCCTTAAGAAATATGTACATGATCCTAACCATGTGATAAATTGGGATGTGATTCAGGTGGAAACCGAGGAAGAGTTCCAAATCGAGCCAATGTGCATCCTCGAAAGGAAGGTCACAAGGCTCCATAACCGAGCCATAGGGAAGGTAAAGGTGCAACGGGAGCGTTACGGACCTTAAGAGGCTACGTGGGAGTTGGAGGATTCCATGTGATTGGGACATCCATTTTTGTTCAATTCTGTGGAACACTGATGCGGTATCAGTGTAGCATTCTATTCAAATTTTGTAAAGCACTGAGGATAGTGCTATTGAAGGGGGAGGGGAATGTAACATCCCAGGTTTGACCCCGATGCATCAAATATACATGATATTTATATATTGTAAATAATCATGGTGCATAGCTAAAGGAAAAATCCCCACCATTGATTTGGTTATGTTTCGGTGCTTGGAACTGTTACCAATGGTATATCGGGATATGCGGCATACATATTAAGTTGTGGCATCATGTAACTATGCATTTTAATTAAATAACCCCAACCAACTATGTTCACTGCAACAATATTGAAAAGGGCATGATCTCCTAGGGATAAGGAGGGGGAATGTTAAACCTTGAGCCCATGGGGGAAAAGGTCAGGTCTCTCCACCCTGTTTAATTTGCTCACCTTCCCTTGTCTCATCCAAATACCACCGCAAATGTTCTATTGTTAGTTGGGGCAATTATTTGCTGGTAGAGGAGTGCGGTAGGACTGCCAGTCCTTTCCCACACACACACTCCACCAGGATGACCCTTACACTGGTAGAAATACCACTACACCCACGATCCCATGCTCTCCATGACTGCACTCTCTCCAGCATCGACGGTTCATTTTTACTCACATGGGCTGAGATAAAAGGATTCACGATCCTTGTGTGGGGGTTCAGTTGGTTGGTTCTCTTTCCTCTCACGGATTTATGGTCTGAGAATAGGTTCTTCCTCCAATCTTTGCAAAGAATCGCCTTCCTTTTTATATTATTAGATGGTGAGATGTTTTCCTCCTGTTAACGCAGAGAGACTATGTTTTATCTCCTACATTGTTGACTGTGTAAAGGTGTCGAGGCTTCCATATTGTCTTCCCATGATTGTTGTCTATGATTTCTTCCCTGAATTTTGGATGTGGTATTGTTCACTTTTGTTGGGATGCGTCTCCATATGCGTTTTGGGCTGCTGTAGGTGGTAGAGGAATTGTTTTGGCCATGATAGGGCCAAGAACGATTCAGGGATTTGTCTTCCCCTTTCCAAGCTATGAAGTGTTTGTTTGCTGCATGCACGCAGTGGTTTTGTCCTCGGACTGCATTGGAGTGGTGAATGAGGGCCTGATGTGCTTGATAAAGCTCATGTGTTTGGTATTTATAGAGGGCTGGATTTCTTCTCCACAACCCCTGAATAGCACTGGAAGGGAGATTAGGGTCTGAGGGATTGCGTTGCAGAGAAAGGATTGATTTCCTTGTGTTGGGTGTGTGTGGATGTCCTAGAAGTCAGGTTGGTTTTGGTGTAGGTGTCCTTAGCTCTTCAATGAGCTTGCCAGCTTAGCATTTATCCTTTCCTAGCTCCTGGATGGCTTGATAAACCCAACTTTGTTTGCTTGGATGATCTGTTGTTCACCTGATAAACCCAACTGTGTTGGCTTGGATGAACTATGTAGCCTTGTTGTGTTGTTATCCTTGGCTATGTGTAAGCCTGCTAGTTCCTTATTCCTTAGGGAATCATTCCCATCTCGAGGGTGGCAGCGTTGCTAAAATATTAAGGAGAACGTTGGCCTATGGTTGGGTGGAACGTTGCAGCGACGTAGCTGGATGCGGGACGATTCTCATAAGATAAGTATTCTTGACTAATCTGTTTTGCAATCATATTTACTGCTAATGAATTTTGATGTTGGACATGTCAAATGTTGAATTGTATACGAATGAATGTTGTTTTGCTTCCGCTATGTATATGAATGATTATGCATTTTAGTATGTAGTATGTTCACGCTTTTTGTTTCATCATTTTATGTATGATCATATTCATGGGGATAGTTTCCCATATGTATGGTGTTTAGTAGCATTCCTCTTTCCTGGTCGGAGGGTTGGGGACATTACAGACATCCCTACTTCTGACATGTTTTTCTTGCAAAAACAAAGTTATCATTCTCTTCCTGTTTTGTAAGAGAATTAAACCAAAAAATAAAGTAAAACTAGTTTCCTAGTGTCTTTAACAATTTTAGTGTTGAGATGGTTCAGTCCTAGTGTTGTAACCATGCTCTTATAAAATTATCTCACACACCTCAATATTCGTAAAAGAAAAAAAATTATGCATTTAATCATATGATTCCTTAACAAACCATTTTACTCATGTGATAAGTTAATGATGCTTATAAGTTATTCATCTCCATTCACTTAATATTCCAGGTTTCATCAGCTGTGGTAATGAAAAAGTCCATCCGTTGCGTTCAACTACACCCGCAGGTGATGTTTTTCATCTTCCTTGCTTTTGTTTTTAATATGTTTACTATGTATTTAATAACCCCAAGGGTTGGGAGACTATACTATAGTCTTGATCCCACCCCTAATGTAAAAGAGGTTTCCAATTTAGAGTTTTAGAGTCCATAACAATGATTTGATATGTTATTATTGTTGTGGAAGAGGATTAATAGCAGTGTACTTTTACTTGAATCACCTTAAACCATGTCTTGGCTGTGAGTTGACAGTGCAACTAGGTCTCCACACTAGCCTCATGAATACATCTTGGTCGTCCATTTTTAAGGCTCTGCTGTTAGGTTTTTTGGTGGAAGTTTAATGTGTCCTTCATTGTCTGAACCTTGCATTATTCTTGTTTGGTTTGTAAGAGGGAGAGATTTGAGCTTTGCTCTTGTTAATGCCAAAAGTGTCAGTTTATTGGTGTAACCGTTTCTAGTGTTTAATGTCGAGTAATTGGTTTCTTTCCAAGGGGTTTTGGTGCTTGCTCATGGCGTCCATGGCCATGTACAACTTGTTGCTTCACTCAACCACATGCTCCATTTCGTCGCTTTCTTCACCAAGTAAAAGTAATGGTTTTACTTCTACAAGTTTTTAATTGAAGTTTCTTTCCTTTAAATGGATTATCTATAAATCAATATACCTTATTGGTTTTTTGTAGGTAGAGGAGGGATAAGGGTCTTTTAGGAGGATTCGACCCTATCATCTCTGCAACTCGCACTAGGTATATTAAATGTTAATATTTATATTTAACTTGTTTTACAAGACTTGGCTACATGTTTTAACTGCCACGAAACCATGTATTGTCGGCTGGAATGCTAGTGAGGAAAAAAGCAGGGTCACCTCCTCCCAGGCCTGTGTCTTAGACTACCTCAGGTGAAAATAACAAAACCCTATCTCTGTTTTCTTTCTATACTGTTGATTAGAAAACATTGCAACCACCATGGCTTTTAAAAATATGTTTTGTTGTAGGTACTTAAACCTCAGCTTAAGGAGCCGAGAAGAGAGGAACTCGAACTCTACACAAGATAAGTGTTTTGTGCTTTCGTTCAACACCCAATGGGGTTTATACGTTGTTTACAGAGGGATTTTACATCCTTTTTACTCCGTATATGGTTTAAGTGTATTAGGTTTAAATCCTTAGTAGTTGAGATGATACTATGGGTGCCATCATGGATGGTCTTACCTCCACATTGCTTGTCCTATTACTTGAATTTTTGTTTATGTTTTATAAACCAGGGTGGAAGCCATCGTAGATGGACTTATAGCCACACCCTGTATAATGTGTTTATTGTATAAATAATAAAAAACGACCCTTAGGGTATCTGTTGCAAAAATATTTAGTGGTTATTCTTTTATTTACAAGTTTCCATCCTTCGATGGTCTTACGACCATGCATGTGTTTTGATGAAATCAATTCATTATTAAAATCTTAGTTTTTTCTTAATGCGAGTATGTAGAGATAGTAATAATGGTACTATGAATATGTATGAGGTTTTAGTTTTGTATATACTGCACTGTTTAGTGACTGTATAAATATCCCGCGTTACACTTGTGTGGTAATGGAATCCATTTAAAATGGGGTTACGACCATAGTCTTTAACTTATTATTGTTATGCTTTTTATTGAGTCTTGTGAATTCTGTGGAGTAGTTTAAATGTGGAAATCGTAGTTTAATGTATGACTACAATTCGGGTTGGATTTAATTAAGGTTTTCTTTTTGTAATATTAAATGCTCAGAGACCATCCTAGATGATCTTATTACTAGTCCTTGGAATGAAACACTTGCATATGTGATTTGTTTACTTTGTCGATTTATACGATTCCCTTAATTTTGTTTATGACTGTTAACACAAGATCCATAAAGGATTGCTTCGATAATTTATATAGTAGTTATGATCATCATGTTGGTGATTGTTTGTATAAGATTTGTATTGTATATACATACAACTCTACGACTGTAGATGAATGCGATTCTAGGATAAGTAGTTGGCTAGATTGTAAATCGTAAAGTTTGTATATCTAACTGGTAGTTCATGATCATTTAATCCTAGTTTATTTACTTAGATTTCCTTTTCTTCATTTTGTTTGTAAATCATTAAATATTTAAACATTTAACTATTACTACTGTAATTTAGAATTTAAATGTGTTAACTCCACTAATGTAATTAAAATTAACTAGATCTACATCATAAGAAAATAACATATATAATTTGACCATATTTACATAGTTAAGTAAAGAATTTGATTCTTTAGCATATAAATCATTGAGAAATTCCTAACTAGTGTATGGATTCCCAATATGAATAGCTTTCCTAAATACCATTTATCATACATATGTATAAACAAAACATGAACTAAATTAGGATTTATATATAACTTAATGAGATCGATACAAGTTAGTTCATGGTGCAATAATATTAAGTAAAAAAATTATACTTAATGACTACAACACAAATTCTAGATTTTTAAAACAAAATAGCCTAATGTAAATAAAAACATAGAGAATGAACCTGGGACCGCTTTTGGGAAAACATAAATGGAATAGCCGTTTCTCCCAACCAACTTCTAGAGCAGCCAAGTTACTTGCTACAGAACCCTTGGTCATGTTCGCTAAACCACAAGAGAAAAATCCACTTAATGCGCCATCTTTTTCATTATCAGATTCAATCCTCGTCCAATGCTAGCCTCCTTCTTTCTAATGGACATACTATTATATAGTATTTTTCCTACTACTTGGTCATTTATGAGCCTCTTACTCTTTAGCACTCAACTATGAGTTGTGACCTGATTTTGTGGAAGATGCCTCGTGCACCTTGAGTTCTCACTCAGTAGCTTCAACCACTTATCTTTTCCTCTTGCAGGTCAACAAACACTCTTCAACAAATATTTCACTTTTGTTTCCTTTAGTATCTTTTATTAATAAAGGATAATTCATTACAAATGTTTTATTTTTACTTTCCGTCAAAAATATTTAAAATAATAAATAAAGTATTTTCAGCACAAAATAATAATAAATTATTAATTTTAGGTGCATTACACATCATCATTTACAGTTTTTAATAAAATAGAAGAGTGTCTAACTGCATCGTGGGTAAATGTAGGTTATAGGAAGGTCGGAAAGGGTAGTGATAGGGTCACTTCCTCTTAGTCTCTTTACTTTCAAAACCCAAGTTGAGTAATCAAACCTTAGTCTGTTAAAAACATTATCCATGCACAATATTTTCTTGATAAGTTCTAACATTACTCAGTTGTTGAAAATGCATGTACCATCAGGAATTGATGCGTTTGGTATTCATCAATGGTCCACCATCAGCTAAATTGGGAAGGGTTAAATAGTTTAAATTGAAAAGGATATTCGTTGGTTTAGATTGTTTGGGAAGTGGGGCCTTCGCTGCTCTCATGAATATAAGTTTGGTCTGTAAAAATTTGGTTCTTTATGGGTTTGCAATAGTTTGCAGCAATGGCTTCGTAGTATCTCTATTTCCAATATTGTTGTAATTGATTTTTGTATGTATATGCGTGGTTTTATTGAATGATGGATGTTGTAACACACCTAAAAATCATACATATTTTTTCTTACATGTGTTAATTTTACATTTAATTTAGCATCATTCTATGTTTATTTTACTGCTGGTTCTAATATCAAATATCCTATTGCTTATGATAGGATTTGTTGATTATTATGATGGCATGTTCCTTTTGGAACCTTCGTCCATACTCCTTCAGGTGATGTACTTTCTTTAAATCTATTTATTTAATTTATGTCTTTAAGATAGGCTAGCCTAGCCTAAGGTGTGAGAGACTATACCTATCTTGACCCAGCCTGCCATTTACTTTTATTATTTGCTTACATGGCCTTAGCCTTACCATAGATGTAACAACCTACCCCTAAGCATGAGACTTAGGGTTCATACAAGCATGTTTCTTCATGTAGAGATTATATATGATTTAAATAAATATGTCAATGTTATTTACTCATGAAGGCACCTTCTAGTTTTAAGGAAATATATGAGGTGCTAGATCTTTGTGGTGTAAATATTGTCATGAATGTTTTCTAAGTTTTCATGGTTTTCAAACCTAACTTTAAAAACATGCGTTAACCAATGTTTTGTGCTATACCAAGGTTCCATGTTATAATTTACGAAGGGTAGAGGATTTGTTTAAGCCTTGCGCTAAGGTTATGGTTATGCATATGCATAATATAGATATTTAAAGGTTTTTATGTTTTTTCCTAACTCTTATGTTAAGACTCTCCCCCAACATCATGGGAGGGGTGTGAGACTAGCCATGACCACGATGGCATTAGTCCCATAACCCAAAGTGTAAAGGTTTGCATCACATGTTATCGCATTCCAGTTTTGTACCATGGTTGACTTGTGTGTGCTATGGTTTTGTTTGCATATGATTAAAGGTTTGATCCCACGTTAATTTATGGTTATTTTGTATTTAGCGAATCATCCAAGAATTGGATTTGCAATTATTTGTTGTAATAAATATGAACGTTCCATTAAATAGAACTTTTAGGTTGTATTGATAACATGGCCTCGCTGTGAGTTGATAGCACATATAGGTCCACGAGGCAGTACAGGACTCAATATTGCCCTACACCTTGATGGTGATAATAATAAGTTGCATAGGTATTGTAATGCCTTTCATTTGGTCTAAGGGTATCATTATTGTTGTTTTTTTGTCAAAGGTCGACCAAGGGCCAAGTTCTATAGATCTACCTATTTTTTCCATCGAAGTTTTGACCATGTTTACAAGTTCAGGTTCTTTCCAAGGTGGTGAGTACTATGGATTTTTTACCTCATTCGTGGCCCGTCCAACCCGAGCTCCATCAGATCGTCAAAATGTCCATCTGGTCCATGGTTTGTTTTAGCAGGTAACACTAAATGAAAACTTGTGTTGCAATGTTAGTTTGGTAAGTTTCCATTCTTTGTTTTCTTTTACTATACTCATTTATTTTAGCAAACTTGGAGGGAAAAGGACGCTTAGAGGAGCCGACCCTTGGCCACTAATGCCTAGCATCATGGTAAGACTTCCGACCCTATAAGTTTTAACTTGTTCTATTTTTAAAAGATTTAAGATCTTAAACCTAACTTCCACTAGTTCCTCTTGCAAGTTTTGGTGTTGGGAGGAAGGAAATAGAGATACCTCCTCCCAGGCCCGCGTCTTAGAACACCAGTGTAAGTGTTCATTTTATAACTTTTTTTGCCACTTCGTTTACTCTATAAAAATGTTGACCCCCTTTTACTTGTTGGTTGCAGGACCGAGGGCATGGTCGTGAGGTTTCAAAGGTGGTTGCAACCTTAAAGATAAGTATCCTATTCAAATCTCGTCTCTACGTTAATGCTACTTGTGGTTTCACATCTTTCGTTGTTACAAATATTGAGGAAATTGGAAACTAGGGTTTCACCTGTGTATTATTTGGTTTAAGAAATGAGGCCATCATCCTTGATGTTTTTACTTCCTGTAATAAAAAATGGTTAATAAGATACTATTATTTTAAGACTCTGTAATGATTCTTTTCACTTATATGAAGAAATTTATATCATGCATAGAGATGGTAGCCATGTTGAAATGGTCTTATGGAATCTTAGACTGCTTAAATGAATTTATATGTTTCTTTATAAAGATTAATGTGGGGTTTATATGTAAACCCTCAACCGCCATCATGGATGGTATTATGGTCGTAGATAGGGAACACGTGTCCTTTATTTACTAAATTTCAATAGTACATAACCTATTAATACTATATGCTGCGATGATGACTCTTTGAAGAGTGGCCATCTTGTAAGTGGTTTGAATATATGATATAGTTATTGGGCTGTAATTTTAATTAATTCCTGTATAAAACTTAATCCATTGGTGTGTGTGTGTGTTTGGATTTGACCCACAAATCCATTATTTGATCTGTTTAATATGGTTTATCTGAATTAATATTACAATATTTATTTGCATTTTATTTATGTTCTTTCGATTCAACCTGCATGGGACTTCATGAGTATTAAGTCCCTGCATAAGAGTAACTGAGACTCTACCTCTATTTAATAATTTTACTTATATTGTGGATATATTTGACTTAAAATATTTTTTTTAGTATAATAAAGGATCAGATCCCATGATTGTTATGGGAGTGTGTGGAAAATTATTACAAAATGTTTTGATTTACAATGTGGACTTACCTATGATGATTAACCTTCATCCTGTTAAAAGATCTGATATTAATTTATCATTCAGTTTTGTGAGTTGTCTTTCGATTATTTTAATTATCTGCACCTACTAAGGGAAGTTAAAGGATTCCCATACCATTATTTTATATTGTAAATTTTAAAGGATTCCATCCCGTGACTGGTGATGCGATCATGTATAATAAATCAAGGTTTTTAATATAAAAAAACCCTCAAGTATGCTATAGAGTAAACAATATATAATTAAGGATCTTTGATCTGTCAACTTGTTCTTTGCAAATCCGTAAAATTAAAAGATATTGTAGGATACCTATAGATAGAGGAGTTTTGTTTGTAATCACAATTTGTTACGTTGTTATCTAGATCATTAGTTTGACAAAGAAAGTGAGATCTATACGATCTTTCCATGTTATCTCCTATGTAAATTATTACGATATTTCTTCCATGCTTTTTCGTACACAAATCTTTATTAGATAGTTTAAAACTTAATTATTTCCTACGTCATAATACTGTGATATTATTTAGAGGAAGTATTGTCCACGCTATAGGCTACATATTTATATACTAATAATATTTAATCTACATTTAGAGGTTTATGTAGTGAGTTTAGATAAGGGTTACATAATTTGGGTTCATTCGCTTACTTAGAAGAATGCAGATCTATTATTGTAACCCGATATTATAAATCTAGTTGCTAATTTAACTTTAACCTATAGAGTAAGAAGATATCTAGAAAATGATGCATACAACGAATAAATAGTCAAATATAGCTACTTCTTCATGTATTTAAAACTAAATGAATTTACTCTAGTAGTTACAAGTATAACAACCATAAATTAATCGTTAACACTTTTTAGAAAACTACAGATCTAGGAAAATATATTCTACATCATTAAAATGTAAAGTAGAAACCTGGCACCAATGCTGGGAAAACAAGAGTGGATATGTCACATACCCCAACTTTGTAAAATAATGTTAATTGTTTTAATTATATTCCTGAGACATTATGTTAAATTTAATGCTAAGTAGGAACTGATGACTCAGCAGAGTCAACAGAATTGGAATGTAATTCAGAATATTTTATTATTAATAAATAAATTGTGGAGACAACAGCATGGGAGAACTGTTAAAAAGAGGTTACTGGTCAAACTGGTGGATGGAACTAGGTGGAGGGAAAAAGACAAGTGGCATCATCCTCAAACACTTCCTAAGTTGCAGGTGGCAACTTCCCTATATTTGGGGTCATGATCCCCTAAGAAAGTGGGATCAGAGCAGGTGGCTCATTAAATGACAACTAACCCAAAAAGACCTAGGAAATATTTTAAAAGTACCCAATGAATAGAGCTGAGGCTGCTCAGATATTTTCTAGAGATAATTCATTCAGGTGAATGATATTCAGGAAATTCATTGAGGAAAGAGGGAAAAACAGTAAGGAAGTTGTTCTGAGAGGAATGCTGCAGTAACTTGGTTTATTACAGCTTGTTAGCTGGGAGAACTTACTAATAAGTTCTGGATTAATACTGAGTTTGAAGACTGGTATCTAACTATTGCTGCACCTAGTTCAGGTAGGGAGACCTGAGCAAGCTCAGGGGTTTTGAGGAGTCGCTGTTTGAGCGCTATCCAGGAGTTGGTAGGGAGGAATGGCCTCCCATTGCTATTGTTGTCCAAAGTTCCAGCAGTTTTTGTTACTTAACTGTCTTTGTTTAATAACTGTGAATGGTTAAATGTTATGTTTGTAGGTTATGATATAAGATTTAGCTGGTTTAGTGATGTAAATGCTTTAGTTATCAGTAGTAAAGTCCTTGATGAAAAACAAAGACCCACTGTGTTTTCCCACATCTGGGTTTACGAGACCGTACTCCAGCATAGGGGTAAAATTAAATAAGATGGTATGATGAGATGGAAGAATGGTAGATTTTTTCTGTATCCATTATGAGAAGAGATATTTTACTGACAGTAGTATAGGTTCAAGATAAAACTATTTTTTTTACAGTATTTCCTTTCAGTAGTTTATTTATTTAAACAAATGGAAGAGTCTAATCGTCGCACTCGAGTAGAGTTAGATTAGATTTATTCACTGTTCTAAATTTGCAACTTCTTTCTTCTAGTTTAAAATAATTTAGGAATTTATATGTTTAATAATAGAACTGAAAGTAGGGTCACATAATATTGACTAGATTCTACTGTCAAAATAAACTGATCAAATTTTATGTACAATGAATAATGTAATCATTCCTTTATTTTCTTGCTTCTTATTCAAATTAAGCTAGAACAATATTTAGAACTATTAATCTATCCTTCTTAAATTGTAAACGAATGCTATTGTATATGTTTAAAGGGGAATCCTTAGATAATGTTAATTGTTTTCTTTTATATATATATAAATATCATATTAATAAGACAAACTAAACCTTAAAAGAATTTATATAGTATTAACATAAATAGGCACAAGAATTAAACAACAGAATACTATTTTTCTATGAGTTTATAAAATAAACTAAGGATATTAATACAGAGGTATTAGTAATCTCAAGAAAGATAATATCCTTGTTATATTTATAATCATATACTTTTTAGTTTTATAGTATTATAGGAATATTATTTAAGGTAACATTCTTATTACTTTAATTACAAATCAGAACTAAATATACTTTCTGTATTACAAGGTAATTTGATAGTAATTAAAGAACATTGTTAAGATAAAATAAAACAAAATACAAAGACCCTATATAATTGAAGGGTACAAACTATGTTGCATTTAACAATCTAATAATAATAAACAAGTCAATGTATAAACCAGGGCAAAAAACCTGGTAGTAACTTTATAAAAGAAATTATTAATAGTAAAAATCAAGTACATGATTCTCTTACTGTCAAATTAGGGTTGACCCCTATAAATCCACTTTATAGAAGTGAATCGACAACTGTGGAGCTAAGACAGTATTATACTCAAACCGTAATATAATTTTAACATAATAACGCATTCAAATTTCAATACTGTAAGTAACCAAAGAAATACAAATAAAGATAATAGTATTAATACATATGTATTTTAGACGTAGGGTGAAAACCTTGTAAAATTTTATTTATAGTAGAAGTAAGGAGGCGAAGGTATAACCCTTTTTCCAAAACAAGCTCACAGCCTCAAACTTTTTACAGTATAGCTAACAGAAAATCGAATGGCTTTTCAAAGCCCTCGGTCCCGATAAGTATATGAGGAGTATGGCACTTTTGCCTCAGTTTAATCATTTCTCACACAGCACTTAAAAACACAGGAAAAATAACTCTTCTAACCACGGCCGTAGCCGGAGTACCCTCGCACAGTGTAGGGGTTTCTTTCACTAATCTATAGTAATAGACATATTAACGAAACAAACTGAAGCCGTAAGGGTTCCAGGCATCTTATGACAACCCTCGAAATTTACAAAGGAACCTCCACAAGGAGAAAGAGCCATGGTGTAACCAGGCTTACCAGGATTTGTAAATGCTGTACAAATCTTTCTATCAGAGGCCTCACAGGATGGAGAGAAAAGAACTGTAACCACAACGAAAAAACGTAATGTTATAATTTTGTAACATGAGTAATAAGTTTAGGGTTAAGCTCGAGACAGTAAAAGCAAAGAAAGAATTTCATTAACCTTACTTGTTCCTTTTAAAAATAACACGACCATCAGTAACGACAGTACAACCATCAATGCGAGGGAGTGACCCGACTGCAGGGAGGAAAAAGAAGGTTAATGTACAGCCACACTCAAATCGAATTTCAGTAGGACAAGCCTTCTAACCTGACTGAGGGAGGAGGTTTTTGCAGTCAAGCATTCGGGTTCTAGCATGACAGAGGAACAGTTAAAAGATAAAAAAAAACAAGTATGGAACAACACTATTAAGAGGTAAAGAGAACGAGCCAGAGCAAGAGAAAAAACTGGAGGATACCGTCGCAGAGGAGAGGCAACGTAAGGGTGCACCAGCACCATCGCAGAGCGACAGGAGCCAAAGGAGGAGGTAATGTGAAATAGGGTTTGTCAATAGCTCTTATAACCACGCAGTGCGTGGCTATGATAATGCCACGATAGCCGGTAAATAATTGACAAGCAGTGGGTTTTGTATATAGTTCTAATAAACACCTCGCGGGATGAATGAGTTTCAATCATTCTTTTAAACCAATGGTTATCCATAGTCCTCGTGCCAACTCCTTAAATCTTCCACTCTGCATGCCAATAATGAGGTGTTCATTATTATTAACCCTAGATTGGTAATCATCGAAATCATGGAAATCGTATGTCAACTTTTTAGAATATAAAACATGATTACATGGAGTTCAAACTATCCCTTATTTCTTGACAAGATTTGGTTATAATCCTCATGCCAAATAAATATTATAATCACTTTAGCTTATAATTTTATGTAAAAGAGGTATTTCATTTATGATTTTATTATAGGATCTTAAATAGAGAGTAAGCTATGAATCAATTATAAACATGGTCAACTTTTAGACCTCTTATTCCAGCTTATAACTCTACTTATGAATTACTAAGTCCATTTCCATTATGGATTAACAATAAGTTAATATTGTAAAGGATTATAAAGGAGGATAATAAAGTATAGAAAACTATGACATTGATCCTATTGACCTTAATAACCTCCATGGCTTATTTATATTGGAGGAAATGGCAGCATATGGTTGGAAGATTCAAAAATGAAATTAGTGACTACTATGGGGTGACAGCCCTAGAATTAAGGTAATACCCTTAATCATATTTGATAACTTTGCAAAGTTAAGCCACATTTTGTTTATCAAGAATTTTTACCATAGTAAAATGGATAGGTTATATAACCAATTATGAGATGTATTCTTTTTGAATTATGGTTACTTAAAGATTTGTTCAGTTCATTTACCTAAAAAGAATAGGATGAATCCTGTTTCTTAAGGATATTTATAGTACTGAAGATGAACTCTAGTAATGCTTGAAAACAAATAATGAGAGAATAAAAACTCTAAGCATCAAATGCATTAACATTAATATAATATTCTTAAAAAAAAATAGCTTGAAGTAAAATTGTAAACTTATGACAAACTTCAGAGTTTGAAGATAGGAACAATAATACCTAAATTGTCTATCAGTTTACATTTACTAAGCAGCGTATGCATATACAAGTGAAATCATACTATGATGGTATAGCTCTATTACTCTTGCTCTATTATAAAGAATTCAGTAAGACATTTTCATACATTCCAACTATAGTCCAAAAATGTTCTAAAATTAACAAGAACCATAAACTACTTCTTTTCGGAAGAAGGCCAGTTATTAAATGTACCTCAATAAGCATTGAAAATAGTTTGAGCATTTATCTTCTTACTGGAGTGTTTTCTTTTTGCAATAAACTCATATTTATATACTTTAAAACTGTGACAAGTAGCACCAAAACCTCTTACTTGTAGTCTGTAAAAGCAAGAAACTCTTTGCATTAGCTCGAAAGCTAAGTAAGCCCATTGTGCATGACAATCTCACCTTGTGGGTGCAAAGAGGAAACAAGTTAGTAAACTAAACGGAACTAATATTTTGCTAAACATAATCAACAAATGATACAGATAATAGTATAGTAATATACAACTAATTGACTGATTAGTTATGTACATTTATGTTAATGATATGCAAATTTAAAAAAAAGAATTAAATTTTACAGAAATGATGGGGTTTTGACATGTGGTATCAGGGCCAGGTTCAAATACTAGGCCTGAATGTAGCCCAACTAGTTTTCGTAGAACAGTAAAAAGAGAATATACTAACCTATATTTTGTTTTATGTAAAGAGCAGAAAATTCTTTCTTTTTCTGAATTCAACAGGCAGAGATGGAGAAGCTAGGAGAATATGCTCAAGAGGGGTCTCCAAACACCGAGACAAGAAAAATGTTCAGAGAACCTATGTTAGAAGAGGTAACTGCTCACTCTTCAGAGCCGATGTAGACTATAAAGGATTTGAAGACTGAAATGGAATCAGTCAAGAAGGACAATGAAAGGATTTTGAAGACTCAAGAAGAGTTGAACCAAATTTTGATGGAAAAATTTCAGACTGAAGGGAGGAGCAAAAGATCCAAATATGAGGAAGCTAGCCATCAGAAAGGATCTAAGAAGGTGAAGCTGGCTAAAGCTGAAAGCAGTTCATCATCTAAAGGGTTCAAGGAACAACAAAGTTATTACACTACTAGTGACAATAGTGAGGCTGAGTTGTATGACAGAAAGAAGAAGTACATAACATATGAAGATATTTTCGGGGAGTTTAAAAAAAATAAAGCCCCCAACTTTCAACGGAGAGACTGAAAATGGGGAGGAAGCAGAGTCCTGGTTATCCGGGATGAGGAAATATTTTCAGATATACAACTATTCAAATCAGCTGAAGGCAAGAATGGAAATTTATAATCTCTCTGGAAAAGCAGACATATGGTGGAAAGATATGAAAAGAGTCAAGCGGATCAAAGAAAAAGAAGTTAATTGGAGTACCCTTAAAAGGTACTTTAAGAAGAAATTTCTGTCTGAACAAAATTATGAAGAAAGAGCTAAAGAATTTTACGAATTAAAGTTAGGATCCATGACTATGAAGGACTTAAACAGTAAATTCTTAAGCTTCTTAAGGTATGTACCTTATTTAGTCGATGAGAAACCTAAAGTGCAGCGCTTTCTCAGTTATCTGCCATATCACATCAAGGACAAAATCGAGTATGATAACCCGAAGACTCTGGAAGAAGCCATGAGGAAAGAAAATTTCTGTTTTGAACAGAACAAGAAGAAATAAGGTATAGCCAACTGGAAGGATAAAAATAACAGTAATCAGCCTGAGTTCAAGAAAAAGGAATTTGTACCCCACAAGAATTTCAAGAATAATAAGAACACAAATTATTCTAATAGTAAGAACTTCCACGGAAATAGAAATGGTGCTTCTAATAATTCTAATAATTCCAGTAACTTTAAAGGAAAGGAAAGGAAGCTACAAACAATCATGGGAATTTCACTAAGAATTTTGAACGAAAGGAGCCTGTTAAGTGCTAGGAATGTAATGGCCCGCACTATACCTCGGTCTGCCCAAACCGAAAAAAGTCAAACAACAATATTCACATTGTGCAGGATGAAATGACTGTTGGATAACTTGCAAGGACTATGCCCAAAATAAATGCAGCGTTGGAGAATTGCAAAGCTGATTATTAGACTTCCATGGTGGAAGTAGAAGATATGGTTAACCAAACCCCAGTAACCATTTTAATTGATAGAGGGGCTAGTCTTAGTTACATTTCACCTCAGATAGTGGAAAAGTGTAAATTGACTGTTGAAAAGTTTGATAGTTCCTGGTTAGTTCAATTAGCCACTGGGGCAAAAAGGAAGGTAACATGTTATGTGAAAGAATGTGCTTTACTGATGGATGATTTTAAAACTACAGTTAAGCTTAATGTTTTACCACTTGGCTCGTATGATTTACTGATTGGTATGGATTGGTTAGAGTAGCATAAGGTAGTTTTAAATTGTTATGATAAAACCTTTATGTGCGTAAATAATAAAGAACAACCAGTAAAGGTTAAAGGTGTTCCTAGGAAAACTGTAATTAGGCAGATTTCTACTTTACAACTTAAAAGAGCAGCCCAGAAAGGGTGTAAATCCTATGCTGTAACTATTACAGATGAGGCAAGTAAGTCTGAAAAAGATAAGTTAAAAATAGAAGACTTTCCTGTTTTAAATGAATTTACTGATGTTTTTCCAAAGGAAATTCCAGGATTACCTCCTAGGAGGGAACTGGATTTCACTATTGAGCTGGTGCCAGGTGCTGTACCTAGCTCAGAAGCTCCGTATCGTATGAATATTTTAGAACTTAATGAGCTAAAATCATAGTTAAAAGAATTAATAGATAAGAAGTACATTCGAACCAGTGTGTCCCCTTGGGGAGCACCGGTCATCTTTGTCAAAAAGAAGGACGAAACTATGCGATTATGCATAAACTACCGTCAACTAAATAAAATGACTATTAAAAACAGATATCTATTGCCCCGCATAGATGATCTGTTTGATCAGCCACGTGGAGCTACAATGTTCTCCAAGATAGACCTGAGATCAGGATATCATCAGGTAAGAATTAAAGATGAGGACATTTTTAAGACAACCTTCAGAACAAGGTATGGACATTACGAATTTGTCATAATGCCATTTGGGCTTACCAACGCCCCAGTTGTCTTTATGTGTTTAATGAATAATATAATGCATAAATACTTAGATAAATTTGTTGTCGTGTTTATCGATGACATCTTAATTTACTCTAAAAATGAAGCAGAACATAAAGAACACCTGAGGATACTTTTACAAGAGTTGCGAGAGCAACAGCTCTTCGCGAAGTTTAGCAAGTGTGACTTCTTTAAGGATGAAATTCGGTACTTAGGTCACGTAGTGACTAAGGAAGGGATTTCAGTCGATCCTGAAAAGATTCAGGCAATCGAAGATTGGCCAGTTCCAAAGGACGTAACATATGTCAGGTCATTCATGGGAATTACTGGTTATTACCGGATATTCATTAAAGGCTTTTCAAAAATAGCTAATCCAATCACTTCCTTGCAAAAGAAAGGCAAGAAATTCGATTGGAACTTAAAGTGTGAGGAAAGTTTTAAGAAATTAAAAACCTTATTAACAACTGCGCCTATTCTAAGAATAAAAGATCCTAATAAGGATTTCGTGGTATGCACCGATGCTTGTAATGATGGTTTAGGCGGTGTGCTAACTCAAGACAGGAATGTCATTGCCTATGAGTCCACGAAGTTAAAGATACACAAAAATAATTATGCAACTTATGACTTAGAACTTGCTGCTGTTATACATGCCTTAAAAACGTGACGACATCATTTAATAGGCAAAATTTTTATCTTAATGACTGATAATAAAGGACTGAAATATCTTTTAGATCAGCCCAACTTAAATGCAAGACAAGCAAGGCGGTTGGATTTCTTGAGTGAATATGATTTTGAAATCCAACACATAAAAGGAAAAGAAAATAAGGTGGCTGATGCTTGAACAGAAATGCAAAGCTAAACTTTACAGCAGCAATCAACACTTATGCTTCTGATTTAAATGAACAACTTACAGAAGGGGTAAAACAGGATGAAATTTATCAAAAATTACAAGTTACAGCTAAAAAAGAACCTATAGAAAGCTTAATAAAAGGTTATAGTCTAAATAAAGATGGATTTTTATTGTTTAAAGACAAATTGTTTGTGCCTAATGTGTCTAAGGTTAAGTTGCTGATTTTGGATGAAGTTCAAAAAACACCTTACTCAGGACATCCAGGTTACCAAAAGACTGTAACCATGTTAAGAAAAGAATATTTATGGCCGAATATGAAATCTGAAGTATCTGAATACATAGCTAGATGTTTGGACTGTCAACAAGTGAAAATTGAACACTAGCATCCAGCTGGTTTATTGCAACCTTTGCCTATTCCTAGTTGGAAATGGGAAGTAATCAGCTTGGATTTTATTACTGGATTGCCCAGAAATCAGAATCAGAATGATTCAATTATGGTGGTGGTTGACAAGTTAAGTAAATCAAAACATTTCATTCCTGTCAAGACTACTTACAAGGCTGCCAAAATAGCTAATATATTTTTAAAGCATATTTTTAGGTTACATGGAGTACCTAAGGTTATCATTTCAGACAGGGATCCTAAATTCACAGTGAATTTCTGGAGGTCCTTGTTTAAGGGATTAAACACAACACTGGATTTCAGCACCTCTTTCCATCCTCAGACAGACAGACTGACTGAAAGAGTGAATCAAGTGCTGGAAGATCTGTTAAGAATGTATGTTAAGGATCAGCCAGGTAAGTGGGAGGACTACTTGCATTTAGCAGAGTTTGCATATAATAATAACTACCACTCATCAGCTAAGTTTAGTCCATTTGAAATTTTGTATGGGCGTAAATGCAACACTCCTATCTCCTGGAATAATCCAGTAGATAGATTGGTGTTAGGACCTGATTTATTGAAGGAAATGGAACAGATTGTGAAACAAGTGCAGGAAAATTTGAAGGTAACACAGGATCGGCAAAAGAGCCAAGCAGATTTAAAAATAACTCCCAAAGAGTTCCAGGTGGGTGAGCACGTGTTTATAAAAGGTAAGACCAAATAAAATCTCTCTAAGACTGGGCAGTTGTGCAAAACTAGCACCACGTTACTGTGGTCCGTTTGAAATTTTATCCAGAATTGGTCAAGTTGCATATCATCTAGCGTTACCACCTAACTTGAAAGTGCATAATGTTTTTCATATTTCTGTTCTGAAAAAGTATGTTTATGATGCTACTCATGTGATTGATTGTAATGTTGTACAGGTGGAACCAGAAGGAGAAATTCTGGTGGAACCAAACTGTATCCTCGGGAGGAGGGAAATTTCTCTGCGGAACCGTGCCATTGGACAAGTGAAGGTGCAATTGAAGCACCTTAGTCCTGAAGAGGCTACTTGGGAACTAGAAATTAAGATGCAGGAGGCATACCCGAATCTGTTCCAGGAGGTTGCAAAGGATGAAGAATAAGTAACATCGAGGACGATGTTACATTTTAAGGAGGTGTGTATGTCACATACCCCAATTTTGTAAAATAATGTTAATTGTTTTAATTATATTCCTGAGACATTATGTTAAATTTAATGCTAAGTAGGAACTGATGACTTAGCAGAGTCAACAGAAGTGGAATGTAATTCAGAATATTTTATTATTATAGGGAAGTGGAGCAACTTCCCTATATTTGGGGTCATGATCCCCCAAGAAAGTGGGATCAGAGCAGGTGGCTCATTAAATGACAACTAACCCAAAAAGACATAGGCAATCTTTTAAAAGTACCTAATGAATAGAGCTGAGGCTGCTCAGATATTTTCCGAAGAGAATTCATTCAGGTGAATGATATTCAGGAAATTCATTGAGGAAAGAGGGAAAAATAGTAAGGAAGTTGTTCTGAGAGGAATGTTGTAGTAACTTGGTTTATTACAGCTTGTTAGCTGGGAGAACTTACTGATAAGTTCTTGATTAATACTGAGTTTGAAGACCGGTATCTGACTATTGCTGCACCTAGTTCCAGCCATGGAGACCAGAGCAAGCTCAAGGGTCCTGAGGAGTCACTGTTTGAGCACTCTTCAGGAGTTGGTAGGGAGGAATGGCCTCCGATTGCTGTTGTTGTCCAAAGTTCCAGCAGGTTCTGTCACTTAACTGTCTTTGTTTAATAACTATGAATGGTTAAATATTATGTTCGTAGGTTATGATATAAGATTTAGCTGGTTTAGTGATGTAAATGCTTTATTTATCAGTAGTAAAATCTTTGATGAAAAATAAAGACCCACTGTGTTTTTCCACATCTGGGTTTACCAGACCGTACTCCAGCATAGGGGTAAAATTAAATAAGATGGTATGATGAGATGGAAGAATGGTAGATTGTTTCTGTATCCATTATCAGAAGAGATATTTTACTGACAGTATTATAGGTTCAAGATAATACTATTTTTTTTACATTATTTCCTTTCAGTAGTTTATTTATTTAAACAAATGGAAGAGTCTAATCGTCGCACTGGAGTAGAGTTAGATTAGATTTATTTGTTGTTCTAACTTTACAGATTCTTTCTTCTAGTTTAAAATAATTTAAGAATTTTTATGTTTAATAACAGAACTGAAAGTAGGGTCACACAATATTAACTAGATTCTACTGTCGAAATAAACTAATTAAATTTTATGTACGATGAATAATGTAATCATTCCTTTCTTTTCTTACTTCTTATTCGAATTAAGCTAGAACAATATTTAGAACTATTAATCTATCCTTCTTAAATTGTAAACGAATGCTACTATATATGTTTAAAGGGTAATCCTTAGATAATGTTAATTGTTTTCTTTTATATATATATATAAATATCATATTAATAAGACAAACTAAACCTTAAAAGAATTTATATAGTATTAACATAAATAGGCACCAGAATTAAACAACAGAATACTGTTTTTCTATGAGTTTATAAAATAAACTAAGGATATTAATACAGAGGTATTAGTAATCTCAAGAAAGATAATATCCTTGTTATATTTATAATCATATACTTTTTATTTTTATAGTATTATAGGAATATTATTTATGGTAACATTCTTATTACTTTAATTACAAATCAGAACTAAATATACTTTCTGTATTACAAGGTAATTTGATAGTAATTAAAAAACATTGTTAAGATAAAATAAAACAAAATACAAAGACCCTATATAATTGAAGGGTACAAACTATGTTAACATTTAACAATATAATAATAATAAACAAGTCAATGTATAAACCAGGGCAGAAACCCTGGCAGTAACTTTATAAAAGAAATTATTAATAGTAAAAATCAAGTACATGATTCTCTTACTGTCAAATTAGGGTTGAACCCTATAAATCCACTTTATACAAGTAAATCGACAACTGTGAAGCTAAGACAGTATTATACTCAAACCGTAATATAATTTTAACATAATCACGCATTCAAATTTCATACTGTAAGTAACCAAAGAAATACAAATAAATATAACAGTATTAATACATATGTATTTTATATGCAGGGTGAAAACCCTGTAAAATTTTATTTATAGTAGAAGTAAGGAGGCGAAGTGTTAGGGTACACAGGGTACTCCCAAAGGACCTAACACCAAGAATAACCGCTTCACACAAACAGATCACAGATCAATACACCAATGTTTGTCACATGGTTAAAACCCTCGAGAGGGAAACAATCCATGGCCCTAGCCAAATAGCTACTTGGAGCAATTTATTATGCAAAAGAAAGAAATTTACATGAACTTCTCATAATCGATCAACTAGCCAAGGACCCTCTATGCTCTTTAAATAGAGATCATAGACCAATCGGGTGTTAAGCCACGGATCAATGGTAGGTATGATCTAAGAGAAGTTGAACCGTCGGATCGCTCTATGTCTAGAACATATCATGACCGTCGAATTAAAATATTTACAAATGCATACTAATGCATACTGAAGAAACACACTTTTACCTAATGGATATCTTACACAAGTTGATCTTAACTAACTCCTAAGTGTCTAAATATCCTAACATCCCCCCTTAAGAACAACTTGGGATAGGATTGAAGGATTTACAAAAGTGACACTATTAGGAGAAGGAAGGAGGCATTAGAGCCTACCCCCCCTTAAGGACACATTCCTAAAATCCTAACCTAGACCGAAGTTTAGAAAACTTCACTTCTGTAAGAGACTTGGTGAATATGTCTGCAACTTGATCATCTGTAGGAGAATAAAGCACTTCAATAACACGATCATGAACACAATTTATGATGAAGTACATGTGTAGCTCAATGTGTTTGCTGCGCTGATGTAGAACTGGATCTTTGGAAAGCTTGATGGCACTTTGATTGTCGCACCAAAGTGGAGTAGGCTGCTGCTGCTCGAATCCAAACTATGAAAGGATCTGTCGAAGCCATAAAGCTTCCTGACTGGCATTAACTGCGGCTCAATATTCTGCTTCTGCTGAAGAAAGAGCAAGAGCTTGTTGTTTCTTATAAGCCCAAGTGACAGGTCCAGATCTTAGACTGAAAACATAACCTGTAGTAGACTTCCGATCATCAGGATCATTGGCCCAATCTGAATCAGTGAAACCAACCAACAAAGGTTCCCCCCTGTACTGTAATGAATCCCAAAATGAATTGTACCTCGAATATATCGAAGTATTCTTTTTGCTGCTTTCCAGTGACTTTCATGAGGAGTTTGCATGTAACGGGAAACACAGCCAATGTTAAAGGAAAGGTCAGGACGGGAATGAGTCAAGTATAAAAGACTACCAACAAGCTGACGATACAAGGTGGCATCTACTTCAGGGGAAGTACAAGTGGTAGAAAGTTTGACTCTAGATTGGAAGGGAGAAGGGGCTGGTTTACAATCTTCCATGTGGAAGCGACGAAGAAGGTCACAAGCATACTTGGACTGGGAAATAAAGATTCCTTCTTTGGTTTGCAAGACTTGGAGACCAAGAAAATAATGCAAATGTCCTAAGTCTGACATTTCAAAATCTTTCTTAAGACTGGATTTCACATGGGTTATAAGGTTAGGGTCACTACCAGTAAGGATAAGATCATCAACATAAAGAACAAGTATGATGAGATGGTTTCCTACTTTCTTGGTATAGACATTGGGGTCAGAATGACATCTAGAAAAACTAGTGTCAAGGAGAAAGCTATCCATTTTGGCATACCAAGCTCTAGGAGCTTGCTTAAGGCCATATAAGGATTTCTTAAGGAGACAAACAAGGCTAGAGTTATTCTGAACATATCCAGGAGGTTGTTCCATGAAAATTTCCTCATGTAAATCACCATGTAAGAAGGAAAACTTGACATCCATTTTATGGACTTCCCAGTTATGTAAGGCTGCAAGGGAAAGAACAAAGTGGATGGAGTTCATTTTTGCTACAGGGGAAAAGGTTTCATTGTAGTCAATCCCTTCAACTTGGGAAAAAACTTTGGCAACTAACCTTGCCTTAAGTCTTTCAACACTTCCATATGATGCATACTTAGTTCTATAGACCCATTTACATCTGACAAGTTTTCTTTCTTTTGGAAGAGGAACAAGATCCCAAGTATCGTTCGCCATTAAGGAATGATATTCTTCATCCATAGCGGCATCCCAATCTGGATTTCCTGAAGCTTCTGCAAAAGTTTTTGGATCATGATTCTCAGAAACTTGAGCCAAAAGAGAAGAGGCTCGCTGAAACTGAGAACGTGTTCGACGTTGATCTCTAGGATCACCTGCAAGATCACCAGCTACCTCACATGTTGAACGGACCCATAGAGGAAGTATTGGTGCTGGTGCAATTGGAGGAACATGAGCAGGCGGAGGTGGATTTTCATCCTCACTGTCATCACCAGAAACTAGAGTTGGAAACCTGCCAAGGAAGCTGGAAGAAGAATAAGAAGAAGGCACAGTCGCTGAATCAGGATTGCAGGCCAAAGATGGCACACCTTCCAAGTTAGGCTCACAGGCCAAGAGATTTTCATCAAATTTAACATCTCTTCTAATGATTATATCATGAGAATGTGGTTGAAGAAGTCTATAACCTTTTACATCTTCAGAATATCGAACAAATATGCACTTTTCACTTTTAGGCTACAATGCTTTCCATTTTTCATCCGGAATGTGAGCCCATGCTTCACAACCAAACACACGAAAGTGACTTACATCTGGTTTAATTTTACTCCATGCTTATTCCGATGTTATATCCTGTAAAAATTTAGTGGGTGTGCAATTAACTATGTAATTTGCACAATTTATGGCCTCGGCCCAATATTGAAGACTTAATCCCTTAGATTGGATCATACAATTAGCCATTTCTTTTAAAGTGCGGTTCTTCCTTTCAACAACACCATTTTGTTGTGGTGTATATGGAACAATGTGCTGTTGTTGGATTCCTTGTTTAGTGAAAAAAGTAGTGAACTTGTTGTTAACATATTCTCCTCCATTGTCAGATCTTAACTTAATAATTTGATGACCAGATTGTTTTTCAACAAGGGCCTTGTAGGCCAAGAACATGTTAATTACTTCACTCTTAAGTTTTAGAAAGTAAACACAAGTGCGTCTAGAGTAGTCATCAATGAAAGTTAAGAAATATTTGAAACCAGACAAGGAAGCAGATGGAAGAGGACCACACAAATCACTATGCACAAGCTCTAAGGAAACTGAGGCGTGCCAAGAGGCACATTTGTCAAAACTATCCCGATAATGTTTTCCGAGTACACAACGTGAACAAACACCATCCTTTCAAGATACCAGCAGAAGACCATTCACCATATTGTCTTTACATAGTTGTTGTAATGAGTGATAATTTAAATGACCAAATCGCTCATGCCAAATTTTGCTCAAGCTATCACTATGAGCAACAAAAACAGAAGGAAAAGGTGATGACCCAAAGTTGTTGAATTTGTACAACCTGGTAATATCATCAACAGTTCCAGTAGCAAGGATATTTTGAGGATTTTTAAAATCCTTGATTACAACTTGGTGAGGTGTAAACGTCACAGTTTTACCTTCACCTGAATGAGTAATTTGATAGACTGATAACAAATTGCAAGAAATTTTTGGAACACATAGTACATCACTGAAATGACCATTTTCTACTGGAACTATTCCATATCCTACAACACTTAGAGATCTATCATCACCAACAAATATTTGTTTGGTGTTACATTCATGCATAGTAGAAAAGATGGCTTGATCCTTAGCCATATGATAAGATGCTCCAGAATCAACGAGCCATTCATTTGAAGTAGAAGAAGAAGATGCAGTATAAGAGTAACTAGAAGCACAAACTGCATGTCCATGAGAGTTAGATTCTGAAGACGAATCTAGGCTGATGTGGTGCTTCTTCATTGCTGCTTCCAAGGCTGCCATCTTCTTAAAACATTTAGATTCATCATGATTATCTTTCCCACAAAAATTACAATGACGCTCAGTCTTCTTTCCTTTTTGCTTGGATCCTTTGTCATTTTTTAAAGGAGGAGCTGACTGAGAGGGTTTGGGACCCTTGTTGTTTGGCTTATTATTGCGAGAATTCTATTTCTTGGGAGGCTTGGACTTTTCTTTGTGTTGGGACAATAAGGCTTTCCCAGATGTATCTGCATTGTTAATTATTCCAAGATAAATGAGCTTATCTTGCTCTCTAATTAAGGAATCACAAAAGGATTCAAGGCTAGGCTCTTGATATCTAGCTGCTGGAAAGGATTCTTTCATGGAGTAGAATGTAGATACAAAAACAAAATATGTAGGTCCAAGTTTGGAAAGAATATGATAAATAAATTGTTTGTCTTCTTTCTTAATCTTGCATTCTGCACGTAATAGTCTAAGAGTTTTATAATTAGATAAATAGTCTTGAATGCATGAAAAATCATTGCGATTCAAGGAAATCAACTCATTCTCAAGTTGATGACCCCAAATTTCATTGTGTTTACCAAACACAGATTCCAACTTTTCCCAAGCTTTATCAGGTTCATCAATGTCAGATATGTGGAATCGCAAATCAATAGAGATTGGCATCCCAATCAATCCATGGGCTTCATCACATCTATTTGCCCATTTAATTTTCTTATCATCATCAGTGGGTTCTATTTCTTTCCCTGAGGTTATCTTGAAAAGTCCCCTACTTCGCAGAACATCCTCCATACGATATTTCCATGAGAAATAGTTAGAACTTGTAAGTATAATATCACAAGGGGCGGCCATATTGTAAAATATTGGCTGAAATAATAGAAACTAACTATTTGGATGCAAAGAGCTCAAAAAAATATGCGGTTTTAAAAAAAAAGGCACTTAAAACTGATTCTGGATGATGAAGTTATGCTTGATCAAAGGAAATGTTGAAGATGTCCCCAATAGTGACATGGCAGATATTAATTTGACCAACTAAAAAAAGAATCCCCCTCTTCCAAAGATCAACCTTTGACAATCACTTTTGTAGAATAAGTGAGGTTCACTTTTACAATAATGTACTTTTAAATAGTGCGGCAATAAATTAAAAGACTTAAGTGACTCACTTTTATTTT
>LPNX010538271.1:206176-254966 GCA_001517045.1 Pseudotsuga menziesii
ACAATGGGGTTAGATCTTGGTTAGCTTACCCGGAAAGTCTACATTTTCAACTTTTCTCGTTGTTTCTAATTTTCCGTGATCACGCAAGGTGCACGGCAAAGAGCATACGTAGCCGAGAAGACAAGAAAAAAATTTCCCTTGCTGTTTCTGATTCGCTGCGATCGCGCAAGGTGCACGGCAAAGAGCATACGCAATTAGGGAAAACAACAGTCCGAGACTAAAAAATAAAAGATCTAAGAATAAACTGATCAAATACGAGAGATTTATAAAAAAATAAAACAAATCCGTCACTGTAACATTATACCTTCAGATTTGCGAAATGGGTGTTTCTGGAGCAAACAGAAATGGTTTTCGGTGAAACAAAAACTATTTACCAATGGAAAAGGTGCTCCGGACGCAATGGAATATCTCCCATAGGCCACAAATGCACAAAAAAACTAGAACCAGAAACCCTTTCAAAGTTTCAGCAACACCGGTTTCAGATCTTGATCAAAATCGAAAGCGTCTCTTCATAAAAGCTCTGATACCATGTTAAGGTACACAAGGTACTCCCAAAGGACTGAACACCAAGAATAATCGCTTCACACAAATAGATCACATATCAATACACCAATGTTTGTCACGTGGTTAAAACCCTCGAGAGGGAAACAGTCCACAGCCCCAGCCAAATAGCTACTTGGAGCAATTTATTATGCAAAACAAAGAAGGTTACATGAACTTCTCATAATCAATCAACTAGCCAAGGACTCTCTATGCTCTTTAAATATAGATCATAGACCAATCGGGTGTTAAGCCACAGATCAATGGTAGGTATGATCTAAGAGAAGTTGAACCATCGGATCGCTCTATGTCTAGAACATATCGTGACCGTCGGATTAGAATATTTACAAATGCATACTAAAGAAACACACTTTTACCTAACGGATATATTACACAAGTTGATCTTAACTAACTCCTAAGTGTCTAAATATCCTAACACGAAGGTATAACCCCTTTTCCAAAACAAGCTCATAGCCTCAAACTTTTTACAATATAACTAACATAAAATCGAATGGCTTTTCAAACCCCTCGGTCCCAATAAGTATATGAGGAGTATGGCACTTTTGCCTGAGTTTAATCATTTCTCACACAGCACTTAAAAACACAGGAAAAATAACTCTTCTAACCACGGCCATAGCCGGAGTACCCTCGCACAACGTAGGTGTTTTTTTCACTAATCTAAAGAAATAGACAGATTAACAAAACAAACTGAAGCCGTAAGGGTTTCAAGCATCTTATGCCAACCCTTGAAATTTCCAAAGGAACCCCCACAAGGAGAAAGACCCATGGTATAACCAGGCTTACCAGGATTTGTAAATGCTATACAAATCTTTCTATCGGAGGTCACGCAGGATGGAGAGCAAAGACCTGTAACCACAAGGGAAAAATGTAATGTTAGAATTCTGTAACCTGAGTAATAAGTTTAGGGTTAAGCTTGAAACAGTAAAAGCAAAGAAATAATTTCATTAACCTTACCTATTCCTTTTAAAAACAACACGACCATGAGTGATGGCAGTACAACCATCAACATGAGGGAGTGACCCGACTGCAGGGAGGAAAAAGAAGGTTAATGTATAGCCACACTCAAATCGAATTTCAATAGGACAAGCCTTCTAACCTCACTGAGGGAGGAGGTTTTTGCAGTCAAGCATTCGGGTTCTAGCATGCTAGAGGAAAAGTTAACGGATAAAAAACAACAAGTATGGAATAGCACTATTAAGAGGTAAAGAGAATGAGCCACAGGAAGAGAACAAACTGGAGGATACCGTCGCAGAGGAGAGGCGACGTAAGGGTGCACCAGCACCATCGCAGAGCGACAGGAGACAAAGGAGGAGGTAATGTGAAATAGGGTTTGTCAACAGCTCTTATAACCACGCAGTGCATGGCTATGATAATGCCACGATAGCCGGTAAATAATTGACGAGCAGTGGGTTTTGTATACAGTTCTAATAAACACCTCACGGGATGAATGAGTTTCAATCATTCTTTTAAACCAATGGTTATCGATAGTCCTTGTGCCAAGTCCTTAAATCGTCCACGTTGCATGCCAATAATGAGGTGTTCATTATTATTAACCCTAGATCGGTAATCATCAAAATCATGGAAATCGTATGTCAACTTTTTAGCATATAAAACATGATTACATGGAGTTCAAACTATCCCTTATTTCTTGACAATATTTGGTTATAATCCTCATGCCAAATAAATATTATAATCACTTTAGCTTATAATTTTATGTAAAAGAGGTATTTCATTTATGATTTTATTATAGGATCTTAAATAGAGAGTAAGCTATGAATCAATTATAAACATGGTCAACTTTTAGACCTCTTATTCCACCTTATAACTCTACTTATGAATTACTAAGTTCATTTCCATTATGGCTTAACAATAAGTTAATATTGGAAAGGATTATAAAGGAGGATAATAAAGTATAGAAAACTATGACATTAATCCTATTGACCTTAATAACCTCCATGGCTTATTTATATTAGATCAAATGGCAGCATATGGTTGGAAGATTTAAAAATGAAATTAGTGACTACTATGGGGTGACAGCCCTTGAATTAAGGTAATACCCTTAATCATATTTGATAACTTGGCAAAGTTAAGCCACATTTTGTTTATCAAGAAGTTTTACCATAGTAAAACAGATAGGTTATATAACCAATTATGAGATGTATTCTTTTTGAATTATGGTCACTTAAAGATTTGTTCAGTTCATTTACCTAAAAAGAATAGGATGAATCCTATTTTTTAAGGATATTTATAGTACTGAAGATGAACTCTAGTAATGCTTGAAAACAAATAATGAGAGAATAGAAACTCTAAGCATCAAATGCATTAACATTAATATAATATTCTTTAAAAAAAAACAACTTGAAGTAAAATTGTAAACTTATGACAAACTTCAGAGTTTGCAGATAGGAATAGTAATACCTAAACTGTGTATCAGTTTACATTTACTAAGCATCGTATGCATATACAAGTGAAATCATACTATGATGGTATAGCTCTATTACTCTTGCTCTATTATAAAGAATCCAGTAAGACGTTTTCATACATTCCAACTATAGTACAAAATAGTTCTGAAATTAACAAGAACCATAAACTACTTCTTTTAGGAAGAAGGTCAGTGATTAAATGTACCTCAATAAGCATTGAAAATAGTTTGAGCATTTATCTTCTTACTGGAGTGTTTTCTTTTTGGAATAAACTCGTATTTATATACTTTAAAACTGCGACAAGCAACACCAAAACCTCTTACCTGTAGTCTGTAAAAGCAAGAAACTCTTTGCATTAGCTTGAAAGCTAAGTAAGCCTAGTGTGCATGACAATCTCACCTTGTGGGTGCAAAGAGGAAACAAGTTAGTAAACTGAATGGAACGAATTTTTTGCTAAACATAATCAACAGATGATACAAATAATAGTATAGTAATATACAACTAATTGACTAATTAGTTAACTGCATTTATGTTAATGATATGCAAATTTCAAAAAAATTTAAATTTTACAGAAATTTTGGGGTTTTGATAGGAAGATGCTCTTCCTCCCAACCAACTCCCAGAGTAGCCAAACTACTTTCTCCAGAACCCTTGAGCCTGTTCGTTGAACCACAAGATCAAAATCTTAATGCACCATCTCTTGCATTTTACAGATGTTTAATCCTCATCCAATGCTAGGATATTGCTACTTATGGACATACTAATTTATAGTATTCTACCTAGGACTTGGTCATTTATGAGCCTCGTTCTCTTTTGCACTCAACGAGGAGTTGTGACCTGATTTTAGGGGATCATGCCTCCTGTTCTTGAGTTCTCACTCAATGGTTTTTTCTACTTGTCTTCTTCGTCTCATAGGTTAGAAAACACTTTTCAACAACTATATCCACTGTTGTCCACCTTTCAGAATATTTTATTTAATAAACTTGTTTTGATTACAAAATTTTTTATTCTTGGTTTTTCTGTAAAAAATAATAAAATAATAATAAAGTATTTCCAGCAAAATTAATTAATATAATTAATTCTGTGGGTGTTACATAAACCTCTCCTTAGAAGATAACACCTTCCTCGGTGTTATAACCTTGTTTCATTCTTCCATTGCATCTTCTTGGAACAAGTCTAGATATGCCTCTCACATATTACTTTCCATATCCCAAGTAGGTTCTTCCAAATTAAGGTGCTTCCAGTGCACCTTGACTTGTCCTATGGTACGGTTCTCGAGTAAAAGTTCTCTCCTATCAGAAATACGCTCTGGTCCCACTTGGAACTCTCCTTCGAGTTCCACATGCATTACATTCCAATTAATCACATGAGAATTATCATGAATATAGCTTTTCAAAATAGAAACGTGAAATACATTATCAACTTTAATGTTTGGTGGTAAGGTTAACTGGTACGTGATCGGTTCCACTTTAGCTAAAATTTCGAATGACCCACAATACCTGGGCGCCACTTTTGAATACTTTCCTAGTCTTAAAGAGATTTTCTTGGGATTTACATTTATATAGACATGATCACCCACCTAGAACTCTCTAGGAGTTATTTTTAGATCAACATAGCTTTTATGCTTGTCTTGGGAATCCTTCAAATTTTGTTGTGCATGTTTCATGATTATTTCCATTTCTTTTAATAAATTAGGTCCTAACATTAATCTATACACAGGGTTTCTCCATGAGATTGGAGTATTACATTTATTCCCATATAAGATTTCAAATGGACTCATACCTATAGAAATTTTGAAAATATTATTATAAGCAAATTCTACCTAGTGTAGGTAGTATTCTCACATACATGGTTTGTCTATAACATACATTCTTAGCATGTAATCCAAGACATGATTTACTCTTATTCTTCCCATCTGTTTGTGGATGATATGCAATACTCAAGTTTAATTGTGTACCCATGCCTTTAAACAAGGATTTCCATAAATTACCTATAAACTTTGTGTCTCTATCTGAGACTATTACTTTCGGCACGCCATATAGCTTGAAAATTTATTTCATGAAGATATATGCAATATTAACAACTTTGTAGGTAGATTTAACAGGTATAAAATAAGGGGCTTTACTTAATTTGTCAACCACAACCATGATGGAATCATGTTGTCCAAAATTCTTGGGAATTCTGGTGATGAAATCCATAGTAATTGCCTCCCACTTACATTCTAGAATGGGTAGTGGCTATGAAAATCCTGCAGGATGTTGGTTCTCTGCTTTAAGTTGCTGACATTCAAGCTAGTGAGCTAAGTATTCAGCCACCTCTTTCTTAATGTTTGGTCAAAATAAATCCTTTCTAATCATAGTAATCATTTTTTGAGAACTCGGGTGTCCCGAGTATGGTCTTTTATGCAGTTCATCCATAACTGTAAGTTTTGTTTCTGCGATTTTTGGTATGTACAACCTGTTTTTATGCAACAATAGTCCTTGTTGGTTTAGGCTGAAATCTATTTTAACTTGCGTTTGTTCATATTTATCAGTATTTTCATTTAACAATTGGTATTATTTATCAGAAATTCCAGTGCTTAGAATATGATTTTCAAATAAGATTCATAGTTCATTCTTGCAAAGAGTAAATTCACATGACGAATTAGAGCATCAACCACTTTATTTTCTTTTCATTTAATATGTTTTATTTCAAATTCATACTCGCTTAGAAATGAGATCCATCTAGTTTGTCTTGCGTTCAAATGTTTTTTATCAAATAAATATTTAAGGCTTATGTTGTTTGACATAAGTAAAATTTGTATTCCAATTAAGTAATGTTGCCACATATTTAAGGCATGAATTATAGCAGCAAGTTCCAAATCATGTGTCACAAAGTTTTTCTCATGATCTTTTAGTTTTATGCATTCATAAGCCACAACATAATTCTCTTGTAATAAGACTCCACATAACCCTTCATTGCAAGCATTGGTACACGCGATGAAATAATTGAATGGATAAAAAATATTTAAGATTGTGGCGGTGGTTAATACGTGTTTTAGTTTGTTAAAACTTTCCTTGCATTTTTTCATTCCACTCGAACTTGTTACCTTTATTTTGTAAAGAGGTTATGGGGTAGGAAATCTTAGAGAAGCCTTCTATGAACTTCAAGTAGTAGCCGGTAATCCCCATAAATGACCTGATATCAGATATGTTCTTAGGAACCTGCCATTCTCTGATGGCCTTTACTTTGTCTGGATTGACTGAGATTCCATCCTTGGACACTACGTGTTTGATGTACTGAATCTTGTCTTTAAATAAGTAAAACTTACTGAATTTTGTGTAAATTTGGTGTTCTCTTAGTACTTGTAAAACTATTTTTAAATGTTCTTCATGTTCTTGTTCATTCTTAGAGTAGATTAGTATGTCATCAATGAAGAAAACCACAACCATATCTAGATAGTTACTTAACATGTTTTTCATTAAACACATGAATGTGGCAGGTGCATTTGTCAACCCAAAAGGGATTATGACAAACTCATAGTGGCCATAACAGGTCATAAATGTTGTTTTAAATATATCTTCATCTTTAATTCGCACTTGATGATATATCGACCTCAAGTCTATCTTCGAAAATATTGTTGCTCCACGGAATTGATCGAACTTATCATCTATCCGAGGAAGTGGGTATCTGTTTTTAATAGTCATTTTATTTAATTTCTTATAATCTATATATAATCCTAGTGTTCTGTCCTTCTTTTTCACAAACAAGACCGGTGATCCCTATGGAGAGACACTTGGTCGAATGTCTTTTTTATCAACTAGTTCTTGTAGTTGTGATTTTAGTTCTGTGAGTTGTATTATATTCATTCGATATGGAGCTTTCTATGCTGGTACCACTCAAGGTATCATATCGATTTTGAAGTCTATATCTCTTTTTGGAGGAAGTCCAAGGACTTCTTCTGAAAAGATATCTTCAAACTCTTTTAAAATTGGCATGTCTTCTAGTTTAGGTTTAATATCATTTTCCTTATCATTCATTATATAAACTACAATACTTTACACCCTTTTCTTACTAAACTTTTCATTTTCAAAGCAAAGATGTCTCTGATGGTTACTTTCCTAGGAATTCCTTTAACTTTTATATTATTCCCATTATTGTCAATAAATGTAAATGTCTTATCGAAATAGTTTAGCAGGACTTTATGCTCCTCTAGCCAATCCATTCATATTAATAAATCATATGATCCTAAAGGAAATACATTTACATTAACATGTGTAAGGAAATTATTCATCATTAACTTACAATTTCTAGCAAGACTAGTAAATTTTTCATTTTGTACCTCTCGCTAATTGTACTAGCCATGACTTATCAAAATGTTCAGGTACTAATTTGCATAAATCAACTATTCTAGGTGAAATATGACTTAGGATTAAGCTTGGACCAATTAAGATAGAGATAGGTTGGTTGTTTATCATACCTTCAATTTCTACCATAGAGGTTTGGGGTTCTGCTTGCTGGTTTTCGAGCGCAATGCAGGTTGTAGGCATGCTCCTTACCATGTATCCAACCGTGATTGCTTATTTTATAGAATGTACATTAAAATTATTTTTCCTTACTGGGAAGTCTTTAAAGTAGTGCGGTCCTCCACACTCCCAGGATTTTAAAGGTTATCTCCGTCCTAAGTTTTTATTAGGAACATTTGAAGGTTCTTTTACAGTAAAGTTTTGAGGTTTAAAGTTTTTATAATTATTACCCTGGTATACTCTGTAGTTATTTTGTGAATTCTTATGGAATTTATTTTGATTCTTTTGAGGATCATAATTATTTGGTATTTTATTCTTCCAAGCTAACGTGTTTTCTCTTTTATTCCTATTTTGGTCGTAACATAAATTTTCCTTCCCCATCGCTTCCTCTAGTGTCTTTGGATTGTCATATTCAATCTGTTCTTTGAACATGAGGTGAAAACAACTGAGGAGTCGTTGTATCTTTGGTTTCTCATCAATTATGTAGGGTATTAGAATTTGAATGCCATTTAGATATTCAACCAGAGTGTTCTAATAATGTTTGCAACAAAAGAATGAAGAATGACGAGACAAACTGAAAAAAAAACAAACCACATAGGAAACAAACAATTATTTCTCAGAAATTTACAGTATCATCACAATAATAATATCCAGTGTACAATTGTTTACATAGGTAGAATTAGAATCCATGGGATATGAATTCAAATCCTCCAAGTGGATATGACTGTATCTAACTGAATCTCTAACTCAAGGTCTCCCAATCAATATCGGAGTCCAAATAGACAACTCTCCGATGACCAATAACTCCAATGACCACTAACAACTAGTTAAATCAGTGCAACTGAGTGCGGTAGGTAGGAAAAGCGCTCCTCCCCATGCAACCATGCATTATTCATGCATTGGTAGCACTAGATAAACTGACTGTGAAGTAATTGAATGTAACTGAGGGCTAAATAATACTAACTAGTACTAACTCCAATTAACTGAAGTAGTTTGGTGTCGGGAATCCCAGTGGCTCCTAAAATATAGGGATTGGTCTAGGAGGTTCCCTGACTTATGCATGCACATGCAGTAAGTGAGTGGAAGTTAACCTCTAGTAGTGTTGCCCACACTTCAATGACTGGTACATGTGGCCTCAGGTGGACCCAATTGCACTACTGGACCCAAATATTTAATTAAGGTTCCTAAGTTAGGAAATAATTAATCTAATAGACATTTGACCAAGGGAGGATTAATAATCCTAACATAGGGAACATAATGAAGTAATATTAAGAACTTACTATAGATTTCTTTCATCGTCATGGACCGTAGCCTTAGTTCATAAAACTCTTTTGATTTTTGTTCATAATACTGCTCAGATAAGTACATTCTTTTAAAGAGTTTCTTAAAATTTTTCCAGGTTACATACGTCTCTTTTATACTCTTAACTTTATTTATGTATTTCCACCATATATCTTCCTTTCCGGTCAAATTATAGATGGAAATTTTATCCTTCAACTCATTTGAGTAATTATATTTGGAAGTACTTTTTCATTCTGTATAGTCAAACCTCTGCCTCTTCTCCCTTGTCGATTTCCCCATTAAACATGGGTCGTTTAATTTTGCTTATCTCCGTAGATATTTCCTCATAGGGTATGTATTTTATTTTCTTTTTTATTATCGTCACTGCTTTGGCTTGACCCTTGCGATATTCTTTGGTGTTTAACTGACTCTTTGGTTGAAGTGTCAAGTTTATGGCTGGAAAATTACAACTTCCTACCCTTACATTTATTGTACGAGGAAGTTTTAGGCAGTTCCTGTTCAGATTCTTTATTTTTATCTTTTTCTTCATTTGGATTTTTGCTAACAAAATAGTGTTCAGTTCTTATTGAGCCCTTAGAATTCGCTCACTATCTTCCTTAACCTTTCTCAATTCAGATCTTAGTTCATTAACAATCCGTTTTGATTCAAATTTATTGTCCTGACTGTCATTTAGATCTACCCATATTTATCCATCCCTTAGGTTACTGTCCTCATTATTTACAGGTTGTTTCAAGTGATGTTCCTTTTCTGCAGACATTCTTGCATCTGCCATATTTCCTTCAAAATATATTTGTACTTCTCTTTGTTGTGTGTAAGAGAATTTTCAAAAAATAAACAAGCATTAGTTTGTTATTTTCTATAGCAATTTCGTGTTGATCCTATTTAGGCCTAATGTTGAAACCGTGCTTTGATACCATTATGTAACACACCTAAAAATTGTACATAATTTTTTTTTACATGTGTTAGTTTTACATTTACTTTAACAACATTCTATGTTTATTTTACTGTTGGTTATAATATCTAATATCATGTTGCTTATGAAAGGATTTGATGATGATTATGATGGAAAATTCCTTTTGGAACCTTCAACCATATTCCTTGAGGTGATGTACTTTGTTTAAATCTGTTTATTTAATGTTTGTCTTTAAGTTAGGCTGGCCTAGCCTAAGGCATGGGAGACTATATATGTGTTGACCCAGCCTGCCATTTACTTTTATTATTTTGCTTATATGTTTTTGGATTTACGATAAATGTAATGAACTTCCCCTAAGTATGATACTTAAGGGTTTCTACAATCATGTTTCACCATGGAGAGATTATATATGATTTTAATAAAGATAGAAAGGTTATTTAGTCATGAAGGCACCATCTAGTTTTAAGGCAATATATGAGGTCCTAGATCTCCGTGGCATAAATGTTGGCATGAATGTTTTCTAATTTTTCATGGTTTTCAAACCTAACTTTAAAAACATGCTTAAACTAGTGTTTTCAGCTATAACAAGGTTCCATGCTATAATTAACAAAGGGTGGAGGATTCGTTTAAACCTTGTGCTAAGGTTAAGGTTATGGTTATGCATAATATAGATATTTAAAGGTTTTTATGTTTTTTCTAACTCTTATGTTAAGAATATCCCCGAACATCATGGGGGGGGTCTGAGACTAGCCATGACCACGATGGCATTAGTCCCATAACCCAAAGTGTAAAGGTTTGCATCACATGTTATTCCATTACGGTTTTGTACCTGGGTTGAATTGTGCGTCCTATGGTTTTGTTTGGCATATGAATAAAGGTTTGAACCCACGTTGATTTATGGTATAGTTTGTATTTAGCGCATCATCCAAGAATTGGATTGCAATTATTTGTTGTAACAAATCTGACCGTGCTACTAAATGGAAATTTTGGGTTGTAACGATAACATGGCCTGGCTGCGAGTTGACAATGCATCTAGGTCCATGAGGCAGTACAAGACTCAATCCTTCCCTACACCTAGATGGTGCTAATGACAAGTTTCATAGGGTTTTAACATTATGTTAGCATAAGAAAATAATGGTAAGGCCCACTATCGAGATAATGCTGGCAGAAGAAAATGATGGCAAGGCCCACTTTTGAGATAAGCACCACTTGTTTCATGAAACTTGATATCATGAAGATATGTAACGTTGTTGTATATTAATTTAAAATAAAATTATAAAGTTGTTCTATATTAATTTTAAAATATATATATATAAAGCCAGAAATGAGTAGTGTAAGTCCGCATATTGTGGGGGCTTAGAGGATTTTGAGTCTAGTCTTGACTCTTGGGGAACCGTAGTTACCCTTGATTCTAGAAAGGAAGATCATGATCAGCTTCTTTCAGTTGTAAAAAGAATATCTATGTATAGTTTTATTAATAAAATAAATTGTAATTTAATTTAAAATAATAATAATATTTTGAATGACAAAAATAAATAAAACTTAACTATTTTTTTTAGAATATTAAAAGTTTACAAATTATTAAATAAATTATAATTTCTATTTTAAGGGGTTAGCTCAATTATTGGTGTTCTTAATCTTGAAATTTTTCACTTGACTAGAGTTTAAATACAATAGTTCTTGACAAAACAATCTATACCTTTAAATGGTTTAAGAATATTTTCAATGGCCAAACCCTTAATTACTTAGTGGACTTTAATTAACATGGAGACCATTTTTACATTAGTTATCCATTACCAACTATTTGGTAGGTTATTCAATAGAAAAAGTTGCTACATTAGTTGACTAACTCGTATGTAGTCTAAAGTAATAGGGGTTAGGATGCTACCCTAACATGCCCCACCCCTTCAAGAGCATCCTTTTTTATAAGGTTGAAGATGAGGAAACTACTCGAGAATCCCTTCTAGTTTGGATGTGACATCTTTTGATTGCATATATATCCAATAGATCAAGACATTTTGTTTCTACATTTTCCCAATTGATATCCCGTGCTATCCAACACTACTTCCACCTAGAGCCAAATGGATCCTTCCTCATCAAGTTTTAGTAACATGGAGTGCACTTTACAATTGGGGCCCAACCCTTTTTAGGAAAGATACATGAAATAATGGGTGAATTTTGGATTGATCTTGCAAAGCTAGCTTGTAATCCACATGTCCAATCCATTATATGATCCGGTAAGGTCCATATAAATTTTGACCCATTTTTTGTGGGAGCTGATCCTTGAGTAATGTCTATTTATAAGGTTGAAGGTGAAGAAACACCAGATCCCCTTTTGTAAACCTACGCTCTGAATTATGTTAATCTATATGTTGTTACATTTTAAGTTGAGCCATGGCCACATTGTCCTAAAGTGTGTAGATAATAGTTTCTCTAGTGCGAAGTATGTTATTTACTACATGGACTTTGGAGGTGTTTGGGAAATAGGCGGAAACCACGAATACGGATTTCTAGCCATACACTTCTTTACATGGGTTCATTTTGTTAGCTCCATGGTAAGTAGTATTATACCACCATTAGACAAGAGGAATATGTTATTTCCACTGGTGTGGTATTTATGATGTGAAGCATCTTAAATAGATTTACGAGTACTTATTGACCACTTATGTTTGACCATGCATTTTGTGATGATACATTGTGGTAAGTTTCAATTGGGTAGATGCTAAAGTTTAAATAGCTCTAGCCAAAAGGTGCTCATGAATGTAGGGTCTCAATGAGAACCAATGGAACTCGAAATACCATGTAACTTAAAAATTGTTGATGTATTTGTAACTTCATAATGTATTCATCTGTATATCTTATGTATTATAACCCGATGTTTATTCTAGGATGTGCCTGTAATGTAATTGAGTCATGTCATGCCCCAATGTTCTGATCGGGAAGTTTCTATAATGTGAACAAGTCATGTCAAGTCATTGTGGGTAACCCTCCTATTGGTCAAGGGTTAAAGTTGCCACAGTTGTGGGGACCTAGGGTTATTAGATTATCCTAGAGAAGTCGACCCTAGGTGAGTCTTTGTAAGTCAGGGAAATAGTCCCCACCGTTGTGTTAAGGATAACCCTCCTTGTTGGTCGGAGGAGGCAAAGCCCCACAAGTTGTGGGGAACTAGGGTTATTAGACACTCCTAGAGATGTCGGCTCCAGTAAGTAATTTTTAAGTGAGTTCGACATGTTGGAGTGGGTTTCAAGTGAACGAAAGAATATAAATAGAGAGTGAGCCTCTCTATTTATCACACACACATTCACTCATTGGGGCGCATGAGTGAGAGGAGAAGTTGCTGGGACAAGAGAGAGATTACTCCTATCGGGAGATCATCTTTATGTTTTCATGTTTTAATTTTGGTGCTCATTCTATCTCTGAGGAATTTGCGGGGTTTTCTCCTTTGATGGTCTTCTCGAGTAAAATTCTTTGTCTCTTGTCTCTTGTGTTTATTGCTGTGCATGTTATTCTCTTAGTTAAAGATCCTAACATCATAATGCTAGCTTGAATGATAAAAATCTAACATGGTATGAGAGCTAACCTCAGAAGAAGACATTGTGCATCTACAAAAGCTAGGGCTTCTTACTTTTTTGGTCTCTCTCCACAATCCATTAGCAAAATTATGCTAGGCTGACTCTCCATTGAAGGGCGCATCTTTTTGTCGAAGCGGAATTCGATTTCGAGCATTTTCAGTTTTGGTGCGGGAAATTAGGGCTTCTTACAGAAGAGGATTTTTTGAGTGAGCCTGGCATAAAATTGCTCTCCTCCTCAAAATTGAAGTTTAGAGACTTGGATCAAGATTTTTGGTTGGGTGAAACTCCGGGAAAGTCAAACCCTAGTTTGACCTCGAGCTCGAAAAACCCTAAAATACTAAAACTCATAAGTTTTGGTACATTCGCTATATCTCGGGACTGGTTAAGGCTCAGGAGTTGAAACTTACAGAGGCCGAAGATAAAATCATAATTTACAATGTGTCTACATTCAGCCTCAGATTCGCTATATTGTGGGAGCTATGATCCCTCCAAGTTAGGGTTCCAGCCTCTTCCACAATTCATCCCTAAATAGGACACCTCGGGAGAATCTCTATATCTTAGGCTACCAAGGTCCAAATGAAATTTATGAAGATGTTCCAAAAAGGGCACGGACTTTAATTTCTATGGTCCGAGTTTCAGACCCATAAGATGAAACAATGACACGTGGCAGTCCATGCAACTTCGGTGTTCTGAACAGTCTTGTAACAGGTCACCTTGGGAAAATGATCATAAGTCCCAATTGGTGAAACCAATTCTGATGAAACCTATGGTGTTGGAACACATATAGGAAAGGCTACTTCAATATGAAGTTCCATACATAGAGGAGCAGTAATTTTAGAGATACCATAGAAACGGTAACATGAATTTCTGCAGAAGAAATTGGAAAACTAGGGATTCCTGCTCCAGAAGCTTCCCTCCATTGTTTTAAGAAAAGGAGTACATTGGACAGCTTACAATGAAGAGATCTATCCTTCTGACCAATCAGATCTAAAATATTCCTAGTTTTGAAAATTAGGGTTTCTCTGACAAACCCTAGACTAGCTAGCTCCGGAACGAGGATGGACACCTCAAATCAGTAAGATCTAATATTTTGCTATTTTCATTTGAGGCTCTCATTTCAAAGTGATCTATCACATCATCTTGACGAAATGCTCAGTGAAGTTGACAACTTCCAAGGATGGAATTATATGATCTCTCTGAAGAAAATGATTTGGACACCCACATGAGTGGAGAGGTTCCAGTTCCAGAGGGAGATGAGGCTAGAAGACTTACACAAGAAGAATTTGGTCAATGTCAAGAAGATCATTGTTGATTCAATCATGGATCAACTTTTACTACAAGGTATTCCATAAAGACACCGAATATGTTTGATTCCTTGACCAAGATATTTGAAGGGAAGAACATAAATCAGAATATGACATTAAGAAACCATTTGAAGAATGTGAAGATTCAGAATGCAGAGACCATACAGTCATACTTCACAAGGGTCTCTCAAATCAAAGAACAAATTCAAGTGGTAAAAGAAGTGGAGAATGCAGAAGTGGTGGTAGCCACCTTGAATGGCCTCCCAGGATCATGGGATTCATTCATGTGAGGAATGTGTGCCAGAAGGAAATGATTACTTTCAGCAGACTCTGGGAAGAAGAAGAAGCTCGACTCATAAGAAGAGAAGAGAAGGTGGGAGCAATTGAAGATCAAGCTCTCACCATCCAAAGAAGATCCCTCAAGTGATGACGAATATGAAGAACTCAACTTTTGAAGAACCTCTTATCCATCTTATCATTTGGATAAGATATGATGCTATTATGAATGAAGAAGATGATAAAGTTGAAGGCTTAAGAAGGAGTCTACCCACAAAACAAATAAAGATAAGTATTCAATTGTCATTTCATGATATTGTTTTGTTATGCATTTGTTTATATTTGTATTACGCATGGTAGAATGTTTTCATTAATGACAGTATACTACTAATATGCATGTGATGGGTAAGTAGGTCATGGTGCTATACAACTCTCCATTGCTACTTATATAGAATGAAACCTCTTTGCTGACATATTGGATTAGTACACAATCTCAATGTGGTCCTTGTAGAGATGGAAGGCATCTAGAAAAAGTTCCATGAAATATTGATGAATGTTGTATTGGCTAAAATAGTTGCATGATCACATATTTATGCATAAGAATTTTCCATTATGAATATTCCTCGTGAAATGTTTCTAACCATACAAATGCATTTGAATTGTAGGAAAGATCACATACATAATCGCCTATAAGCAAAGAAGGATGAGACTTGTTCTGAAGAACAAGTAATGATAGCTCAAGATGAAAAATAAAATGATGAATGCAACAACATCATTGAGGCAGAACCTTCTAAGAAGAAAGGGAAGACTAGTTCAAGAAGAATGATGTCTAGGATGCAGTATTGACACATGAAGGGAAGTTCGTAGTTCCATCATGCAGTAGATGGAAACATTATGGGATATAAGGAAAGATTCATAGCATGAGGATTCTCATGAAAAGAAGACATATACTACGAAGAGACATTTGCAACCAGTGGGAGTTGAGACACATGACAGGAATAATCATGTGTGCAAATGAAATAAGACCTTGTATGAGCTCAGAAGACATCCATGTGATAACACATACATGAGGAGCTTGATGAAGATCTTAACCTTTTCTAGAAGGTTGAAGATGAAAGCCTATAGAGGATGACAAGCTCACAGATGGGTGTAAGAAGAACTTTTGAAAAGGTTCAAGATAGTGGATCTTGGTATCCAGTAATCCTAGATGGGTAAATAGAATATTAGTAGCATAGGAAGCTACTTGTCACTTCGGTACATAATGTTTTAGTGCATAGAGTACGAAATATAGAGGGAGTATTATGGTTCAGAGGGAGTGACTGCAGAATATCCTAAGGTTCGACATGGTATGATAGGATGGATAGATTACTGATGACTTTAGGCTTTACTGAGAGCAAAGTGGATTCCAACCTTTACTTCAAGGATGAAGGCAGAAGACCAGTGAATAGGTTTAGGATGATGGACTGCATGACCACACCTATGGCATTGAACCTAAAGCTATTGATTATTGCTTCATCAAGGTCGGTCGATGCGATGATGTATCATCAGATGATAGAAGACCTGATATTTTATTTGTTGTGAACACATAGAGACATGTTCACTTGATGGTTACAAACGGTACAGTTGAGTATGGGCTCAAGTATGATACGAATTAGAAGATTAACCTTGAAGGTTATGTTGATTCAGATTGAGCAGTGCCATCAATAGGAAGAGCACTTTAGGGTATTTCTTTAGCATGGGATCAGGTGTGATCTCTTGGTTTAGCAGGAAACAATCATGTGTGGCACTGAGTATAGCTAAAGCAGAGTATGTCGCAGCTTTGTCAGCTAGTTGTGAGGCAATATGGATGAGGAAGCTACTATATTATTTATTTGATCTCCAGATTGATGCTACTTGTATACATTGTGACAACCAGAGTTGCATGAAGTTGCCAGAGAATCCAGTGTTCCATGACAAGTCGAAGCATATTGAGATCAAGTATCACTATATCAGGGATATGGTACAAAGGGGAGTAGTGAAGCTCCAATATGTTGCGATGGAGGAACAAATATCTGATGTGTTGACGAAGCCATTAGCTAGGGTGAAGTTTGAGTACTTCAGGGAGAAGCTTGGTGTTCTCCAGATCGAGGTTTCCTCCAAGGGGAAATGATGAGACCCATAGTCATTCTGACATGGTGAGAGGATTGGTTACTTCCATGGTTAGATATAAGGGCTGAGCCATTCTGTCATGTTGAGACGATTGGTTCCTTCCATGTCAAATGTGAGTGTGATCCATTCTAATGTGACTGTAGGATTGGTTCCTACATGATCAGAAATAAGCGCTGAATGCTATTCTTGGAATGAAGGTTCCTGGTCAGTTACCAGGAATACATGGTCTTGGACTGAGGGACATTCTGATATGACTGTAGGATTGGTTCCTACTTGATCAGATGTGATTGCAAGCCCTTCTGACATGCATGCTAGATTGGTTCCTTGCATGTGCTGATGTCAGTGTAGATCCCTTTCGAACATGCATGTTGGATTGGTTCCTCGAATGTGTCGAATGTAAGTGTAGATCCCTTTCAAACAAGTATGTTGAATTGGTTCCTCACATGTGTCGAATGTAAGAGAAAATCCCTTTTGAACATGTATGTTGGATTGGTTCCTTGCATGTGTCAAATGTAAGTGTAGAGCCTTTTTGAACATGCATGTTGGATTGGTTCCTCGCATGTGTCAAATGTGAGTGTTGGGCCTTTCTGACAGGGTTGTGGGATTGGTTCCCACATGGTTAGAAGTGAGTGATGGGTGTGCCTTTCTGATATGATTATAGGATTGGTTCCTACATGATCAAATATAAGTGTTGGGTGGGCCATTCTGACTTAGGGTCAAATATAAGCGCTGAAGAAGACCTACATGGAGGCTATGCCTACAACCATCATGAAAAAAGGTTGTCTCTGTAGAACTTCCTGTGATGAGAAGAATCATGAGATAGCACTCGTGATGATGATCCAACAGAGATGATCCATATTGAGTGATGATCCAGATCTAGATCCAGATGAAGATGACTTGAAGATGAAGATGACTTGAAGGTAAAGATGACGAGGACTCAATGATGATCCAAATGATACAGAGAAGAAGTCTTGTGCTGATAAATTGTGTCGAGAGAATATCTTCCTAGTTAAGAGGGAATGTTGATGTATTTGTAACTTCAGAATGTGTTCATCTGTATATATTATGTATTGTACCCATATGTTTATTCCGGGATGTGTCTGTAATGTAATTGAGTCATGTCATGCCCCAATGTTCTGATCGGAAAGTTTCTATAATGTGAACAAGTCATGTCAAGTCATTGTGGGTAACCCTCCTATTGGTCAAGGGTTAAAGTCCCCACAGTTGTGGGGACCTAGGGTTATTAGAATATCCTAGAGAATTCAACCCTAGGTGACTCATTGTAATTCAGGGTAATAATCCCCACCATTGTGTGAAGGATAACCCTCCTTGTTGGTCGGAGGAGGCAAAGTCCCCACAAGTTGTGGGGCACTAGGGTTATTAGACACTCCTAGATATGTGGGCTCTAGTAAATAATTGTTAAGTGAGGCCAACATGTTGGAGTGGGTTTCAAGTGAACGAAAGAATAGAAATAGAGAGTGAGCCTCTATATTTATCACACACACATTCACTCGTTGGGGCGCATGAGTGAGAGGAGAAGTTGTTGGGACAAGACAGAGATTACTGCTGTCAGGAGATCGTCTTTATGTTTTTGGGTTTTACTTTTGGTGCTGATTCTATCTCTGAGGAAGTTGCGGGGTTTTCTCCTTTATGCTTTCCCCGAGGAAAATTATTTGTGTCTCTTGTCTCTTGTGTTTATTGTTGTGCATGTTATTCTCTCAGTTAAAGATCCTAAGATCATAATGCTAGCTTGAATGATAAAAATCTAAGAAAAATCTGATCCATGAACACTCGGGCCATGATGGCTAGTGTAAAGGATGTGCTAATGTACAAAAGTGAGTCGTTTTGGAAAGGCGATCTACTACCACCATTATGATTGATTTATTACAAGATCTTGGAAGCCCCACCATAAAATCCAAATAGATATCAACCCATATATGGGTGGAAATCAAAAGTGGTTACAAAGCTCTTGGTGACTTCATTGTCTTTCCCATGTTTCATTGACAAGTGTCATAGTCTACGACAAAATTTTGGATGTTTGTTTTCATGCCTTCCTAGGAAAAAAGTTGCGCTTAATTCTTTCATAAATTTTATGAAAAACTAAGTGACATGTTGTAGGTTATGAAAGTGACTTCTGTAATATTTGGTGGTTAAAGGCTGTAACATCCCTAAATTTTGAATTAAAAAAAAAAATCCATATGTAAAATCTGTAAATTTCTAGGAAGATGAATCCATGAGATGTTATATTTTGCTTTATCCATTATGACAAAAGTGACTTATGATAGAATACAAGACTCATAAGAATATGATTTGTGTTCTCAATAACATGTCCTTTTTATGACAATACTTGATGCATTGTAAGGTAAATAAGTCACTACTTATTTGTCGCTAAACTATTTTTATTTTCTGTCAATTGAAAAGTGTTGTAATAACTATTTTTGTTCTTTAGTCTCTGATCCTACCTATCCTCTAGCTAGGAAGAGCAGGATCTCAGGCCTTACTTAGCCTCTATGGCTATCTCAAAAACCTTCATTTTCCTTGTGCAGATGAAAATGACAAAGTATTTAACTCCCTAGCTAAAGAGGAAAAAAGCGATGTTGGGCGAGGAGAATAGAGAGGAAAAGAAGGAAAATTATGGAAGGATAAATTAGAAGCACAAGACAAAGAGGAAAAGTGCACCCGCAACACAATAAAAACAGGTCAAGAAGGGAATGAAGGAACCGATGGAGGAAAATAAAACATGCGTGCGACAGAGGAAGAGAAAAAGGAAAGCTGTGACAAGGAAGGTAGATCTGATTCAATGGAAGAAGAAGGTAGAAGAGTTAAAGCTAGATAGGCATAAGGACAAACCAACGAAATATGGAAGTACAATTTTTGCTTGAATATCTTTCCAAGGCTAGAATTTCTATCAACCCAGAAAAAATTAAGGTTATCATTGAATGACTAGTTCCTAAAAATGTAAACGACATAAGATCATTTAGCGGGATTACCAGCTACTATTGGAAATTCATCGAAGGTTTTTCTAAGATAGCCTACCACAAAAATTCATTGCAGAAGAAAGGTAAAATTTTTGAGTGGAATGAAAAGTGTATGGAAAGCTTTAATAAAATAAAACACTTGCTAAATACCACCCCTATCCTAAAGATTATTGATCCCTTCAAGGATTTTGTCATATGTACTGACACTTGTAAAGAAGGATTAGGTGAGGTATTAATACAAGAAAATTATGCCGTAGCTTATGGATCTAGAAAATTAAAGGAACATGAAAAGAATTATGCTGGGCATGAATTGGAACTTGTTGCAATAATTCATGCATTAAAAATGTGGCAACATTTCCTCATTGGAAGGAAATTTCTGCTTATGTCAGACAACATAAGTATAAAATATCTATTTGACAACCAAAATTTAAATGCTAGACAAACAAGATGGTTATGTTTCTTAAGTGAATGTGATTTTGAAATCAAACACATAAAAATAAAGGAAAACAAAGTTGCAGATGCTTTGATTCGTCATGAAAATTTATTATTTGCAAGCATCAATTATGAATCTGATATGGAAAATCATATCCTAAGTGCAGAAAATTTTGATAAGGAATACCAACTTTTAAAGGAAAAGATTGTTGAAAATGACCAGAATCAATTAAAAATAGATTTCATCCTAAATAGAATGGGGTTGTTGCTGCATAAAACATGTTGTACATACCAAATATAACAGAAATCAAGCTTACAGTCATGAATGAGTTGCATAAAATGCCATATTCCATACATCTTGGATATCAGAAGATGATCACCATGATTAGAAAAGATTTTTTTTGGCCTAACATGAAGCAAGAGGTAGCAGAGTACTTAGCTCGATGCATAGAATGTCAGCAAGTTAAGGTAGGGCACCAACATCCAACAAGACTATTGCAACCACCACCCATTCCAGAATGGAAGTGGGAAACAATTAGTACAGATTCTATAACATGCTTATTAAATAATTTAAGACAACATGATTCAATCATGGTCGTAATTGATAAGTTAAGTAAGGTTGCTCATTTTATTCCTGTAAAATCTACCTATAAGGTTGTTAACATTGCAGATATTTTTATGAAATAGATTTTCAGGTTACATGGTGTACCAAAGTTAATAGTCTCAGATAGAGACGCAAAATTTATAGGAAAATTTTAGAAATCTTTGTTTAAAGGGTTAGGTACATAGTTGAACCCCAATACTATGTATCATCCGCAAACAGATGGACAGACTGAAAGGGTAAACCAAGTCGTAGAAGACATGCTAAGAATTTATCTAATGGACAAACCAGGTAAGTGGGAAGACTACCTACACTTAGTACAATTTGCCAATAATAATAATTTTCAAGTATGAGCAAGTATCAACCCTTTTGAAATTCTGTATGGACACAAATGTAATACTTCAATTTCTTGGAACAGTCCAGTTGATAGGTTAATGTTAGGATCTAATTTGTTAAAAGATATGGAACTAACCATGAAACAGGTGCAACAAAACATGAAGGCTACCCAAGGCATCAAGAAAAGTTATGTTGACCTCGAAAGAACTCCTAGAGAGTTTCAGGTGGGTGAACATGTGTAGATAAAGGTAAAGCCCAAGAAAAACTCTTTGATATTGTGCAAGTATTCAAAGTTGGCACCCAGGTATTGCGGTCAATTTGAAATTTTGGCTAAAGTAGGGTCCGTTGCATACCAGTTAGACCTACAACCCACTATTAAAGTGCATAATATCTTTCACGTTTCTATTTTAAAAATTTATATCCATGATGCTACTCATGTGATTGATTGGAATGTTATCCAGGTGAAACCCGAAGGAGAGTTCTAAGTGGGACCAGAGCGTATTCTTGATAGGAGAGAATATTTACTTCGAAATCATACCATCGAACAAGGCAAGGTGCAATGGAAGCACCTTAGTCTAAAAGGATCTACTTGGGAATTGGAAAGTGTTATGCAGGATGCATATCCAGTCCTATTACATGCTGAGGAAATGGAAGAATAAATAAGAAAGTTAGTAACACCGTGGGCAATGTTATCCTCTAAAGAGAGGTGTATGTAACGTACCTAAAATTAATAATTATTATTAATTTATGATGAAATACTTTAGTTATTATTTTAAATATTTTTGACAGAAAGTCAAAAATAAAACATTTGTAATGAATTATTCTTTATTAATAAAAGATACTGAAGGGAACATAAGTGGAATATTGTTGAAGAGTGTTTGCTGACCCACAAGAGGAAAAGACAAGCGGCTAAAACTACTAAGTGACAACTCAAGGTGCATGAGGCATCTTAGCCGAAATCATGTCACAACTCCTAGTTTAGTGCTAAAGAAAAGGAGGCTCATAAATGACCAAGTCCTAGGAAAATACTATATAACAGTATGTCCCTTAGCAAGAAGGAGGCCAGCATTGTACGGGAATTGAATATGATAATGCAAGAGATGGTGCATTAAGTGTATTTTTCTCTTGTGGTTCAACGAACAAGATCAGGGGTTTTGGAGCAAGTAACTTGACTGCTCTGGAAGTTGGTTGGGAGGAATGACTATTTCATTTATGTTTTCCCAGCAATGATGTCAGGTTCATTTTATATGTTTTTATTTACAATAGGCTTTTTTATTTTAAAGATATGGAAGTGTTCCTATAGTCATTAAGTAGACATGTTTTACTTAAACTTATTGCATAGTGAACTAAGCTATATTGATCTGATTAAGTTATGTATAAATCCTAAATTAGTTCATGTTTTGTTTATAGCTATGTATGATAAATGGTATTTAGGAAATTTGTTTAGATCGAGCATCCATACTTGAGTTAGGAATTTCTCAATGATTTATATGCCGAATAATCAAATTCTTTACTTAAATATGTAAATATCATCGAATTATATCCGTTTTTTCCTGTGGTGTAGATCTAGTTAATTTTAATTAAATTAGTGGATTTAACACATTTAAATTCTAAACTATAGTAGTAATAGTTAAATGTTTAAATTTTTAATGATTTACAAACAGAACAAAGATAGGGAAAGATAAGTAAATAAACCATGATTAAATGATCATCAACTATGAGTCAGATATACAAACTTTATGATTTACACTCTAGCCAACTACTAATCTTATAATCACATTCATCTACAGTCTTAGAGTTGTATGTATATACAACACAGATCTTATACAAACAATCACCTATAGGATGATCATAACTAATATATAAATTATCTAACCAATACTTTACGGATATCTTGTTAACAATCATAACTAGAATTAAGGGAATCATTTAAATATACAGAGTAAACAAATCATAGATGCAAGTGTTTCATTCCAAGGGCTAGTAGTTGTCACGTCCCCATTCCTCGAAGCGAGCAGAGAGGACGCGAACCATGGCTTAAAACACCCAGGCTAAGAGCCCCATGAACATGCACAGGTATAAAATTTCTGAAACAGAATGCTTAAACAAAAATTGAACTAAAATATGCACACAGGATTGTTTATCATGCACAGATACAATTTAATCCTCATACACAGTGGAAAACAACATCATTCATACTTGCATGTATTCATTTAACATGTTCATCAATTTCATTAACATAAATTAAGATTGCAGAAGTAAAATGGATAAAATCACTTATCTTATGATGAACTTGATCCACAACCAGCTACGTCGCTGCAACGTTCCACCCAACCATAGGCCAATGTGCTCCTTAATCTCTGAGCAGCGCTGCCACCCTCGAGCTGGGCATGATTCTCCAAGGAATAAGGGAACTAGCAGGCTTAGACATAGCCAAGGATATGCAAAAACACAGCCAAGCCAACACAGTGGGTTTATCAGGCCATTAAGGAGCTGGAGAAGGCAAATTTCTAAGCTGGTGAGCTCATTACAGAGCCAAGAACACCTACACCAGAACTAGCCTGACCTCTAAAACACCCAAACACACCCAAAATAAGGAATCAGTCCCTTCTCTGCTACACAGTCCCTCAAGCCCTGCATTCCCTTCTAGTGCTATTCAGGGGTGATGAGAAGAAGGCCAACCCTCTAGCTCTATCTATGTGGTTTCCAGCCACCAGGTTTATCAAGCAAATCTAAGGCAATATCTCTGCTCCTCTCATAGTCTGAAGACCAAACATTGCACTGCGACAATTAATTTAGCTGTCACAGCTTAAACAGGGAAAATGATTTTTGAGTCGTTCTTGGCCCTCTTGTGGCAAAAACGACTCCCAATAATCGAATTACACAGTCCCAAATAAATAGTAAACATGGGGGGAAGAACAATAGTTCCAATCTCAGCATTAAAATGATGGAAATTACACAACCATATCGGTCTGTAAAAAGAACATACAGCTGAGGATGTGAATGGCTCATTTCAAGAAATCGTGGGTGAAAACGCACAGCTCTTAGCTCACTGTATCAGCTGGAAACCAGGGAAACTCCTGTGCATGAGGAAGCAATCCGACCCAGTGAGGAAAGGAACAGACAATGGAGGTCCTGTGTGAGGAAAAATAGCTCCGTTTTTGCCCGTGGATGAACAAACAACAGGAAGGATGCAAAATTTCAGTGCGTGGGTGTTCAGCAACTCATGGAGAGAGGAAGAAAAATCTGCATGGGTGAAGAGTGCATTTTTCCTTTCCATTCAGAAGTCAACTATGGGTGGAGTGTGCGTGGAGGCATGGACTGACAGTCCTGCCACCCCACTCCCAAAATAATTAACTGCCATAAATTCCCTCAGCTACCAGTAGAAATCATTAACTGAAGGTGGTTGGGATAAAACAAAAGAAGATGACACATGGGTTTTTCCCCCTTTTGGCTCAAGGTTTGACAAATTCCCCCCCACATCCTTATCCTTGGGAAAATCATGCCCCTTTTGATTTAGTTGCCATGAGCGTAGCTGTTTGGGTTCATTTAATTAATTATAGATGTGTATTTACATGATGCCAAACATAATATATGCCACATGCCCTGATATACCATCGGTGACAAATTTAAATCCCGAAACAAAACATAGCTAATCAATGGCAAGGCCTTGGCCTTTAGCTCCACACCATGATCATTTACAATTGATACATCATATACATCTAATGTAACAGGGTCAAAACTGAGACATTACATTCCCCTCCCCCTTCAATAGAACTGCCCTCAGTGCTTTACAAAATTTGAACAAAATGCTACACTGGTATCACCTCAGTGTTCCGCAGAATTGAACAAAATTGGATGTGCCAATCACATGAGATCCTCCAGCTCCCATGTAGCCTCTTTAGGTCCGAAGTGCTCCCATTGCACCTTTACCTGACCTATGGCTTGGTTCCGGAGCATTGTGACCTTCTTGTCGAGGATGTGCATTGGCTCGATTCAGAACTCTCCCTCTGGTTCCACCTGAATCACATCCCAATTTATCACATGGTTAGGATCATGTACATATCTCATAAGCAAAGAAACATGAAAAAAATTATGATCTTTAGTGCTAGCAGGCAATACAAGTCTACATGCAACTGGACCTATTATTTCGAGCACTTCAAATGGCCCACAGTATCTCGGTGACAACTTGGCACAACTTCCAAGTTTCAAGGAACTCTTCCTTGCCCTCACTCTGAGGTAAACATGATCCCCAATACTGAACTCCTTGTTCACCCTATGCTTATCTGCATAGCTTTTCTGTCTATCCTGTGCTGCCTTCAGCTTCTGCCTGATCTTTATGACCTCTTGCTCCATTTCCTTGAGCAATTCTGGTCCAAGCACAATCCTGTTCACTGAATTATCCCAAGTCACTGGTGTCTTCAACCTTCTTCCATAGAAAGCTTCATACAGACTCATCCCCAAGGATGCTTGATGTCCATTGTTATAAGCAAACTATACCAAGTGCAAGTAATCTTTCCACTTGGTTCGTTTGTCCATCACATACATGCGAAGCATATCTTCAAGCACCTGATTAACTCTCTCGGTCTTCCCATCCGTCTAAGGATGGTATGCAGTGCTGAAGTTTAGCTTTGTACCCAAATCTGCAAACAACCCCTTCCAAAAGTTGGAAGTGAACTTGACATCTCTGTCAGATACTATTCCCTTCGGCAGTCCATGCAATTTGAATATCTCCTTCATGAAGATCCTTGCAATGTCTCCAGTCTCATACGTAGACTTAACCGGTATAAAATGTGCTACCTTTGTCAACTTGTCTACCACAACCAAGATAGAATCATGTTGTCTCCAATTCATTGGCAATCCTGTAATAAAATCCATGGAAATAACTTCCCATTTCCATTCCGGAACTGGAAAAGGCTACAACAAACCTGCTGGATGTTGATGTTCAACCTGTACCTGTTAACATTTCATACACCTTGAAATGTACTCAGCCATATCCTTTTTCATACCTGCCCAAAAGTAATGCTTTCTAGCTGTAGCAATTGTCTTCTGATATCCTGGGTGACCAGAATACGGAGCTTGATGGATTTCATCCATAACAACTCTCCTCAAATCTGCTACATTTGGAATATAAATTTTGTCTTTATAAGTGAGAAGTCCATCTTCTTCCAATTTATATCCCTCATACCTCTTCTCAAGACTTTGCTACTACAACTTGTCTTTTACCTGCTCATACAATTCATCTCTGGCAACATGATTTGCAATCTACTACCTCAAATCTGATTGGAAAATACTAAGAGATGCCACATGCATTTCCTGCATCTTCCTACTGAGTGCATTAGCTACCTTATTCTCTTTTCCCTTTATATGCTTGATTTCAAAATCAAACTCACATAGAAATTCCATCCATCTTGCTTGCCTAGCATTCAGAGTAGGCTGATCAAACAAATACTTCAATCCACAGTGATCTGTTCTGAGCTCAAATCTCCTTCCCATCAAGTAACGTCTCCACATCTTGAGAGCATGTACTATGGCTGCAAGCTCTAGATCATGAGTGGCATAGTTCTTCTCATGTTCCTTCAGCTTTCTCGACTCATAACATATTACGTGGTTGTCCTGCATAAGGAATCCTCCAAGCCCTTGTCCACATGCATTGGTACACGCCACAAAATATTTCTCTGGATCTGCAACTTTCATTATTGGTGCACTGGTGAGAAGGTTCTTCAACCGCTGGAAGCTTTCTTCACACCTCGATGTCCATTCGAACTTCATCCCCTTCTTTTGCAAAGAAGTGATAGCATGTGCAACTTTGGAGAATCCCTCGATGAATCTCCTGTAGTATCCTGCAAGTCCCATAAAAGATCTCACATCTGTCACATTTCTTGGAGTAGGCCAATTCATAATGGCTTCAATCTTTTCAGGGTCCACAGATATACCCTCTTCTGAGATAATGTGACCCAAATACTGAATTCTATCTCTATAGAAGTCACACTTGCTCAGTTTTGCATACAACTGGTGCTCCCTGAGCAATTGCAATGTCAATCTCAAATGCTCTTCATGCTCTTCCTCATTCTTAGAATAAAAAAGAATTTCATCAAGGAAAACAAGAACAAACTTGTCCAAATACCTGCTAAAGACACTATTCATAAGGCACATAAATGTAGCTGGTGCATTTGTGAGACCAAATGGTACCACTACAAACTCATAATGCCCATACCTTGTCCTGAAGGCTGTCTTATGAATGTCTTCATCCTTGATTCTCACCTAATGGTAACCAGACTTCAAGTCAATTTTGGAAAATGCCTTTGCTCCTCTCATTTGATCAAAGAGGTCATCAATCCTAGGCAAAGGATACTTATTCTTCACAGTAACCTTGTTCAACTGTCTGTAATCAATGCATAACCTGAGTGTACCATCTTTCTTCTTGACAAATAGAACTGGTGCTCCCCAAGGAGACACACTCGGTCGGATATAATTCTTTTCCAACAACTCTTGCAGTTGCATCTTCAATTCTAGCATCTCTGGTGTACTCATCCTGTAGGGTGCCTTGGACACTGGTGCTGCTCCTGGCACAAGTTCAATTGTGAAATCAATGTCCCACTTTGGAGGAAGCCCTAGAATCTCATAAGGAAACACATCCCTGAATTCCTGTAACACCTGATAGTCCTCCAACCTCGGAGTTTCATCTCTCGTTTCCTCCAAAATATGAGCTGCACACAATTGGCAACCCTTCCTACAGAAATTATTTAACTGCATTGCTGAAACCTGCCTTACTAAAATCACCTTTGGAATACCTTTCACAACTACTAGGTTCCCTTCTTCATCCATGCATTCGAAAGTCTTATTGTAATAGTCAAGCTTCACCCTATGAGATTCTAACCAATCCATTCCAATGAGAACATCATAGGAACCAAATGGTAGAACATTCAGATCTACACAAGTGACTAATCCATTCATGACCAATGGAAATTTCTCTACCACTTCACTAACCTTTCTCTTAGTTCCAGTGGCTAGCTATACTAACCAAGACTTCGTATGCTTTACTTTCTTAAAAACACAAATTTCCACTGCTCTGGGAGTAATGTAACTATGTGTAGAACCAGGTTCAATCAAAATAGAAACAGATTGCTCAGCAATCTTACCTGCTACTTCAACCACAGCTGACTGGTGATCTGCCTCGCGGTCCTCCAGTGCTGCATAAATCCTAGGAACTACCCATGCTACTTGACCCACTGTTTCTGCTTCTTGAACGTTATAAGCTGGTCTTACACTCTCATTCTCGAGTGGACAATTCCTGCGCATGTGGGGTCCTCCACATTTCCAACATTGAAGTGGTCCTCTGTTTTGTTGTGGATCTTTAGGCTTTTCTCCTGTCACTCCAACTGGCTTACTTACAGCTTGAAATGGCTGCTTCTGCTGATTCCTGAAGCTAGAAGGTTTGAAACCTTTCTTCCTCTGGTCAAACTTCTCATTCTTCTTGTCCTTCCATGCCTTGTGGTAATCCGGCTTACCTTTTCTTTGCTCATAGCAATACTTAGCTTTCCTTATTGCTTCTTCAAGAGTTCTAGGTTCATAAAACTCAATTCTATCTTTGTAAGACTGAGGTAATCCACTCAGAAAATGATGGACCTTCACTTTTTCATCTCTGATGTACCGGACATACCTCAATAGCTCCAAAAACTTATTAGCATACTCTTCCATGGTCTGTTGTCCCAATCTCAGCTCATGGAACTCCTTAATCTTGTCATCATAATACCTGTCCGAGAGGTATTTCTGCTTGAAATACTTCTTGAACTGCTTCCACTTCAGTCTCCTTTCACTGATCCTCTTTACTTGCTTGAAGTGTTCCCACCAAATGGATGCTCTTCCATTCAGATTGAATATGGTAACTCTTGCCTTCATGTTTCCTGAATAGTCATGTACTTGAAAGTACTTCTTTATACCAAGAAGCCAAGCTTCAGCCTCTTGTCCAGTCTTTACCTCACCATCGAATGTAGGCAGTTTTTCTTTCTTAAATTAATCTCGAGATCGATCCCTATGGTGTCTCTTTCTTTTTCTTTCATGAGAAGAAGAACTGGAATCCCCGCTAGATTCCTTAGAATCAGATGTTCCACTAGAAGTTCTTCTCCTTCTCCTAGTACTACTCTTACTGCCTTCGGGTCTTGTTGTACCTCATCCAGAATCTATATTTCTTTGCAAGTCTGTCAAACTCTGCAACATGGTAGCATTCAACTAATGCTGCTCTTCCTGGGCTTTAATCAAGCTCCTCATAGTGGCTGCAACATCTGACGGTGTCTCTTGGAATCTCCTTCCATTAGACTCAATGTCATCATTTCTATTATGGGCATTTTCTCCCATGGCATCTCGGGCATGCTCATCAGAATCCCGAGCATCATATCCATCATGGGTTCTCATACTGAACCACCCCTTACTTACCAAACTGCACTACCTAGAATACTTCTCTTGAAGGTGACTATAATTCTGCAAACATGTTAATAACACAATTGTTAGATGCATACATTGATACAATTCAACATTACTTACCTTCTCTTGGAATAATCATAAAATTATAAATGCCCAAACACACAAAATTTTCTTCATCCAAGAACGTCTATCTGAGGGGGACGACGGGGGTCAAGGGGGCTTGCCCCCTTGTGGCTTCCCTACGCCACTGCAGGGTGGGTCGAGGGCATCACCCTCGTTTTATTTATTTATTTATAAAACATTGGTTTTCATGCAATTTGGCGCATTAGATCGCTGCTAATTTCTCATTTTCAACCCTGAAAATCTACTGAGAAACATTCAAAATCGGCTGAGAAATCCCACTGGAAAACAGTCAAAATCGTCTTGCGAAACAATTTACTGTTCCGCAGAATCGGCTCTCGGAACCATTGTTTCTTTCGCAACGGCGGCTCTCGGTTCACTTTCCACATCGGCCGGCAAATGCCTTCGGCTTCCGCAACGATAGATGCTCCTTCACTTTCCTCTCCCGATCGACGCACTTTCTCTTGCGGCGTCGGTAGTCTTTTTTTGATCGGCCAGCAAATGCCTTCGGCTTCCGCAACGGTGGACGCTCCTTCACTTTCCTCTTCTGATCGACGCACTTTCTCTTGCGGCGTCGGCAGTATTTTTGATCGACCAACAAATGCCTTCGGCTTCTGCAATGGCGGACGGGAAATGATTAATTCTTCCGCTCCCTCTGGAGCCCTTTTACATCGGAAGCCAAATTACTTTGGCTTCCGCAACGACGACTGACCAAAGTCCGACTCCTTCCGATTCACTTCGTGAATTCTTCCGATTTGGAACTTAGAACAATTTGAACGTCAGACGTCGGTGGACTTCTGACATCGGAATCCAAATGAATTTGGCTTCCGCAATGGCGACTCGCCAAACCTTAACTTCTTTCGATTTTTCTCAAACTGTTTTGTCGGCCAGGCTTCCACTGCGCTTCCGAAACGTCGGAAGTCCTTCCGCCTAGATCTTCCACAATGGAGGATGTCGGAACATTTTCCCTTTCGATTGGCGAACTTATTTACTTATAAAATTTCCATTTCAGATGTCGATGGTCGGATGACTTTCACATTGGATGCGGAATCGCTTCACCGTCCGCAACGACGGATGGGAAAATGTTAAACCTTCCGCTACAGTGGAAGTCAATTCCGCCAATCCTCCTAACTGTTCAAACACTTATGTGATTTTTGAAACTTGCTGCTGCTCTGTTGAACATAGAAGGTAATTCTACCTTCTATCACTGCATCTTCTTGGCCCATAGAGGCCCATTGTTGTAAACATAGCTCTGATACCATACTATCACGTCCCCATCCCTCCAAGCGAGTAGAGAGGAAGCGAACCATGGCTTAAACCACCCAGGCTAAGAGTCCCATGAACATGCACAGGTATAAAATTTCTCAAACAGAATGCTTAAACAAAAATTGAACTAAAATATGCACACAGTATTGTTTATCATGCACAGATGCAATTTAATCCTCATACACAGCGGAAAACAACAGCATTCATACATGCATGTATTCATTTAACATGTTCATCAATTTCATTAACAGAAATTAAGATTGCAAAAGTAAAATGGATAAAATCACTTATCTTATGATGAACTTGATCCACAACCAGCTATGTCGCTGCAACGTTCCACCCAACCATAGGCCAACGTGCTCCTTAATCTCTCAGCAGCACTGCCACCCCCGAGTTGGGCATGATTCTCCAAGGAATAAGGGAACTAGAAGGCTTACACATAGCCAGGGATATGCAAAAACACAGCCAAGCCAACATAGTGGGTTTATCAGGCCATTAAGGAGCTGGAGAAGGAAAATTGCTAAGCTGGTGAGCTCATTACCGAGCCAAGAAAACCTACACCAGAACTAGCTTGACCTCTAAAACACCCAAACACACCCAACACAAGGAATCAGTCCCTTCTCTCCTACACAGTCCCTCAGGCTCTGCATTCCCTTCCAGTGCTACTCATGGGTGATGGAGAAGAAGGCCAACCCTCTAGCTCTGTTTGTGTGGTTTCCAGCCACCAGGTTTATCAAGCAAATCTAAGCCAACATCTCTACTCCTCTCACAGTTCGAAGACCAAACATTGCACTGCGGCAATTAATTTAGTTGTCACAGCTTAAACAGGGAAAACGATTTCTGAGTCATTCTTGGCCCTCTCGTGGCCAAAACGACTCCCAATAATCGAATTACACAGTCCCAACTAAACAATAAACATGGGGGGGAGAACAATAGTTCCAATCTCAGCATTAAAATGACGGTGATTACACAACCATACCGGTCTGTAAGGAGAACATACAGCTGAGGACGTGAATGGCTCTTTTCAGGAAATCGTGGGTGAAAACGCACAGCTCTCAGCTCACTGTATCAGCTGGAAACTAGGGAAATTCTTGTGCGTGAGGAAGCAATCCGACCCAGTGAGCAAAGTAACAGACAATGGAGGTCCTGTGTGAGGAAAAACAAGTCCGTTTTTTCCTGTGGATGAACAAACAACAGGAAGGACATGAAATTTCAATGCGTGGGTGTTCAACAACTCATGGAGAGAGGAAGAAAAATCTGCGTGGGTGAAGAGTGCATTTTTCCTTTCCATTCAGAAGTCAACTATGGTGGAGTGTGCGTGGAGGCATGGACTAACAGTCCTGCCACCCCACTCCCAAAATAATTAACCGCCATAAATTCCCTCAGCTACCAGCAGAAATTATTAACTGAAGGTGGTTGGGATAAAATACAAGAAGATGACACATGGGTTTTTCCCCCTTTTGGCTCAACATTTGACAAATTCCCCCCCACATCCTTATCCTTGGTAAAATCATGCCCCTTTTGATTTAGTTTCCGCGAGCGTAGCTGGTTGGGTTCATTTAATTAATTATAGATGTGTATTTACATGATGCCAAACATAATATATTCTGCATGCCCTAATATACCATCGGTGACAAATTTAAATCCCAAAACAAAACATAGCTGATCAATGGCGGGGCCTTGGCCTTTAGCTCCACACCATGATCATTTACAATTTATACATCATATACATCTAATTTAACGGGGTCAAAACCGAGACATTACAATAGTAAGCCCGTCTAGGATGGGCGTTGAGCATTTAATATTACAGTAAGTAAATATTAATTAAATCCTATCCAAATTGCAGTCATACATTATGTCGGTGACATTTTTAGGAACTGACCATTCAGTGACAGCCTTAATTTTTTCAGGTTCGACAGAGATTCCATCCTTGGACACTACGTGTTCTAGGTATTGAATCTTAGCCTTAAATAAATCACATTTACTTAACTTAGCATACATCTATTGTTCTATTAGTACTTGTAGAAATATCTTTAAATGTTCTTCATGTTCTGGTTCATTCTTTGAGTAGATCAGTATGTCATCTATGAATACAACTACAAACTTATCTAGATAGTTATTTAAAATACTATTCATTAATCACATGAATGTAGCAGGTGCATTTGTAAACCCAAAAGGAATTATGGCAAATTCGTAGTGACCATAACGGGTCCTAAACATAGTTTTAAATATGTCCTTATCTTTGATCCAACCTAATGGTATCTATACCTTAAGTCTATTTTAGAGAAGATTATTTCCCCATGGAATTGATCGAATAGATCATCTATATGGGGTAGTGGGTACCAATTTTTAATAGTCATTTTACTTAGTTGCTGGTAGTCTATGCATAGTCATAAGGTTCCACCTTTATTCTTCACAAATAAGATTGGTGCTCCCCAAGGGGAAACACTAGGTCGAATATAATTTTATCAATCAATTCTTGTAATTTCCAATTTAAGTTCTGTAAGCTCTATTATGTTCATTTGGTAAGGCGCTTTCAATGCTGGTACAACTTTGGGTATCGAATCAATTGTGAAGTCAATGTCTCTTTTTAGAGGAAGCCCAAGGACTTCTTCTGGAAATATGTATTCAAACCATATTCAAAGTCCTTTAAGATAGGTATGTCTTCTATTTTAAGTTTTTTTTTAATTATCTTTACCATCCATTACATACAAAAAAACACTTTACAACCTTTATGCATTGATCTTTTCATTTGTGAAGAAGATATCTCTCTGATCATAACTTTTCTTGGAATTCCTTTCACTTTTATAGCTTTTCCAGTATCATTGATGCATGTAAAAGGTTTTTTCAAAACAATTTAGAATTACTCTGTGTTTTTCTAGCCAATCCATTCCTATTAATAGATCATAGGAACCTAAAGGTAAACTATTCAGATAAGCATCCATAATGAAATCATTCAGTAATAATTCACAGTCTTTAACATAATTAGTAACTTTACGTTTAGTACCTGTGGCTAATTGTACTAGCCATGACTTATCAAACTTTTATGGTACTAATTTACATAATTAAACTATTATAGGTGATATATAACTCATACTTGCACGTGGATCAACTTAGATGGAAATAGGTTGAATTTTTATCATACTTTCAATCTCGACCATTGAAGTTTGATGATTTGCTTGCTGGTTTTCCAATGCAGCTCTGATTCTGGGCATGTTCCTTTCCATGTATCCAATTGTAACCGCTTCCTGAATGGAGTGAACACTAATATTTTTCTTTCTTATTGGGAAGTATTTAAAATAATGTGGCTTGCCACATTCCCAACATTTTAAGGGTTCCCTCTATGGGAGGTTCTCTTTCCTTTACTACAGAATTATGTGGTTTATAATTTTTGTAGTTATTCTCTTGATACCCTTTATAAGTATTCCCCATGTTTTTGTGGAATTTATTATTTTTCTTTATCATATCAAAATTAACTCGTATTTTATTCTTCCAAATTGACACACTTTCTCTTTTATTTTTATTTTGGTTGTAATAAAAATGTTCCTTTCTCATTGCTCCCTCCAACATCTTCGGATTGTCATACTTAATCCGTTCTTTAAACATGATAGGAAAAAAACTGAGAAAACATTGTATCTTAGTTTTTTCATCAATTGCATAAGGTACGTAATGAAGAAGACTCATAAATTTACTACAAATCTCTTTCATAGTCAAAGATCTTAGCACCAGAACAAAATGAGAAATTAGCTATTAGGTGACTAAAAATTCTAGTCACCACAGGTTCTTCAAGTGATTTACTACTAAATATGAGCAATTTTGACTGACCCAACTATAAACGACTAAAATTAACGACTAATTTAGTCACTAGTTAACAAATATGACTAGATAATAAGTGACATAGTTAAAAATTACTAACATAAATGACTAATTTAGTCACGGCATCAAAATGACTAGCTAGAAGAATATGAATTAGTCATTTATGTTAGTCATTTTTAATTGTGCCATGGAAAATTGCATATTTGACAATGAAGTGTAAATTTTGTAAATTTTCTACCTTCTATTAGTAAAATTGGTGTCATGCACCTCGATCATCAGATATCCAACAAAGCATTTGCATGAATTTTCTCTTGACAATCTTTATCCTTGCTGCACCATTGAATTAGTAAACCCGGTTAAGCGCGTTCGAAAGGAATATTAGGTTCCTATGTCAATTAAGAATTAGGCACTAGAACCAGTACCATATCGATACCTAGCTAGAAGCATCATAGCCCTACATCCCCTCAAGAACCATTCATTGAAATGTGCCTCCTCCACATAGAATTACGAAATTCATCCAATGCATAGCCAAAAAAATACGTCAACTTTGGATCTGTGGACTAAAGGTATGATTCGACCCTTACTCTCCTGTTTTTGCACGCGATACCCTATTTTTGTAGATGATAGGTTAGTTCAGGATCTCGTAGTGACCATTCAGAGCGCTTCAAAGCTATGGTTATTGTCGCTCCGATCATGTTCATCACTCCAATCAATGACCAGTTATTATGGCATTTTATAGGTTTCAATGCTACCAAAGTTACTGCTTCCACTTTACATTCGGAATTATCACCATATGTAGCCTATGCTCTCATAACCATATGCATTTTGAGCTTTCAACCTGGGAAAAGCATGAGCACTGTCCTGCAATTCCACTATTTACAAAGGTCACTGGTTTTTGCACATCGACATTCCTCACATGCTCCAAAGGAAAAATGAAGCAAACATTAGAAGAAGTGATTAAACTTTGCAAGAAGGTTTACTTGTTGTAGATGTCATTGTAGAGAAGGGGTCGAACAATACCTTCAGCCCACAGATCCGAAGTTGATGTGTTTTTTGTCCATGTATTGGATGCATTTGGCAAGTCTACGTGCATGAGGTGCATTCGAATGGCTGGTTCTTGAGGGAATGTAGGGCCCTCATTTGTGGTTGATGTTGTACCGAAGAGTATTGATTGGATTTTGGTACCAATCGGAGTCGATGATTTGGATGAGAAGTGGCAACAACGACCAGCTTTTGGGCCAAATCCTCAACTCCGTAAACTACTCCATTTATAAAACTAAACAACTTATATGTTAACTATTAAAAAAATATAATATATAACCGATTAACATAATTTATATAATAAAATAATAAAAATAAAACAAAAAAAATCTATATAATTTATATAATAAAATAATAAAAATAAAAAATATATATCAAGAAACAAAAAAAATCTAATTGCATTTGCAGCTTGACCCAACTAGTGTACCAAACAGCTCTCCACCCACCTCTATGGAAACGACATCGGCCATCTCCACCCACCTCTATAGCCGCATTCATGGCCGAGATGGCCGATTTTCCTGAACCATCATCCTTCAATTCAGTCAATTACTGCTCAACATGCTCGTTCATTCCAAATAGCCTGTCCGTTGGCGCCAAACATAGGAGGGTTTGGTGGGTTATGGATATGGATATTGGCAATACTGGTTCAAGGGATTGGTATGGATATTCACCACTGTTGAGAGTTTACAATTTCACTATTTAATTGCCATAGCTGCCATGGATAAAACGAAATTAGAGAGAACTTGGAGGATTTTGAAGAGGTGGGCCACAAATTCTACACCTATGGCGTCAACATCACCTTCTTTGCTTACAAAATCCCTGGTAAGTTTATTGATTTACTGTGAATTGATAATTTTTTACAAGTTATAATAGTCAATTTTGGATAACAACCCATATGTGTTGTGTGGTCGATAATTGCTCCAATAATTTTCCATGTTGCTGCTTATTCCTTTTTGTATTAAACTACTTTTTTCTGGAGCAAAGGTTAAATTTCATCCCACTGCTAGGATGGAATCAAGGTTTATCATTTTAAAATCCGAGAAGTCAGCTGTTACAGAGAGAAACTTCTTATGGATTGGGGTGTACCACAATAGACAACTAGACACGATAAATCAATCCTTTCCCAATATGCAAGAGAAACCAAACATCTAACACTAAGGGACCTCGAATGATACCTTATTCCAGACAGTTGAAGTAGATCCCTGTTGAGATTTTCCAATCCTGCTTGCACTAGCAATTTTCTCTCAATAAAAACAAACAAGACAAGCATGCGATATAATATGGTGTTAGATATACTCTAGCATATATAATCAACAATGTATAAGAAATTAAACATATCCATGGATTCAATATTCATTGAAATGCACATTATTGGACAGGAAAATATATTTCTATTAATCAAATCAGAGATTACACAAGTGACAACCTTTCTCGGCATGTCTCCGAACTAGAGAAACCAAGTCCTCCACCTGTGCCTCCACCACCTCAATCCTCCATATCTCAATAGCAAGCTCACAAGAAAAGGCAAGCTTGGGAAGAACAAAAAGTGCTCCAAAGGGACAAGGGGATCTAGACTCAAGTATATGGAAGCTATGGAAACAATGGACTATAGTTTCATTGATCTTTAATTCCTCCCCTTCAACGTATCCAAGGGATTCCTTATATAACACTCCAAAGGGGAAATGGAGGGTCAACTCCGAGTGATATCAAGGCATATGGAAGGCCAAGAGACAAGTGGTTTAGACACACATGAAGGAAAACTACAAAAGTATTTGGATTTATGCACACATCCTGATGTACATGGGTTTGAGGTCAAAAGTTGTGTGTACATGCAAGTATGGGATTAAAAGTTGCATACAACAATAAACAGGGGTTTTTAGGGATGAACTTGGAAACATCAAAGTATAATATCATCCCATGGGGTCTAAAGAGTCTATAAAGGGATAGGGAACGCCATAAATATGTGATCAACAATGTGTGGTAAAATCCGCTATAACAGATGCCCCCTAATGTGTGAGGTTAGAGGGCTAACATGATGGCTGAAATACATTATAAAATTTATCCCAGAAGTGGAGTGATGAAGAACTAGGTGGAAGAACCAGCCATCCATCAGTATAGTACAATAATCAATCTCTACATATGACTACAAATACATATAGAAGTCTTGGATACATAAGAGTACAATGGCCATGAATATGCATGATATACAAAATGTGACATGACAGTGTGTTCATCCCCACATACAATATATAATAGATTAGAATCTCCATGATGAAGATATACAACGAATCAAGATCTCCATAGAAGCTGAAGATGTATAATGGATCACGATCTCCATAATGGTTGAAGATATCGACTAACATACACTGGAATCAAATAATGAGAGCTCAAATCTCATGAACACTGGCACGATCAAGGAGGTAGCATATGTGGAATGCCACCAAGCTGGAAGGTCTTCTATAGAAACCGCTACGAGTACATGTCCTACTATGAAAACAAATGTGTCGAGGTTGAACATAGTAGTCCATCATTTGATTACCGGTCATTGATGTATACTATTAACAGATGCGAGATCACCCACCGATAATGAAAATGGGAATCAAGGTAGTAGAGTGCAATCTAAGAAGTTTGAATAGACATGTTGAGGTCAAACGCTTGGAGGAATCCATCAATCAAGGGACATTGATGTATTCCCAAAGTTGTCGATGGAGAGAGAACCTACCACTGATGACTGTAAGTCTCAAGGAACTCAAATGAATCTAGACTCCTATCCTAGAATAAATGATCTGAATTCGATGGGATGGAATCCGCTGGAAGGAGGGCATTAAGGCATCCCCAATCAACCAACACAAGTTACTCAACAACACTATATAATTTGGAAGAACTCAAACAAGATGTCCAAGAACCAGTAATAGTACCAGGAATGGCTGACATGCAAAGTCAAGATAACTAAGGAATGGACGACTTAGTATTCAACTTCCTTCGAACAAGAGCATAAACGAAAATGGTGACTGAAGGTAGATAGCATGGACTCAATATGCAAACTAGGACATCTCTGTGACACAAGCATTAGAGGAAATTTGGGGTCTAAAATGGGACTTATAAGAAAATGCGCCAACAATAAGTTCTTATGAGTTGGAATTCAAGAACGAATAGAATTCCAATAAAATGAGTCAACCATAATGGCTGAATTGACATGTTTGTCATAAAAAAAACTACTTTTTTGTTCGTATTTTTGACATATCTCCCTGTGTTTTTACTCAAATTTCGATCGGGAGAGCTCATTGGATGCGGAATTTGATTCTGCATCCAACGAGTAACCATCAATGGAAATCATTTTACCATATTATTTGTGTGAAGTAGATTCATCCCACCAAAATTCAGATGTCCAAATATGAAACGCCATAGTTAGGATTTATCTTGAACTTCTATTTGAAATGCAGCTTGAAAATCAGCATTGTCATTTTCTATCTTGTCGAAGTGTTTGTGTACTTCCTTGATTTTTTATTTGAATGATGCTCCTATATTTGTTTTTGCTTCTATGTCTGGAATTATCCTCAATGGAAACAAGTGATGGTTTTTCATTGGCACTTTTTTGTCAACTGGTTGCTTGGATGCTTGTCTTTAATTACACAATGATTATCTTTTATGTAGACTCTGTAGCCTTTCTGTGTCAGTTGTCCAATGCTCAAAAAATTATGTTTAAGTCCTTTGACATGATAAATATTAAGCATGTCCTTACGCCCCCCCTGTTTGGTTAGAATACTGACAATACCTTTTCCCAAAACAGTCACATGGACATTATTTCCAAGTGTGATATCAGTTTGAACTGATTTATCTAGACTGGAAAAAAACTTGAATTACCATTCATATGATTACTACAATTTGAATCTAAATACCATATGTCATGTGTACTGTATTTGCTACTACTACTCTTGGGAGTATGATTTCATGCATGGCTTCATGTATGTAGAATAGGGACTTTCCATCTTTCTTCCTCTATTCCCTCAGGGCATCGTTTCCAACTTTCGTGAGATTATTATGTGTTGCCATATTTGTTGGTTCTATATAAACACTTTAGACTATGTTGTTGGTTTTTATTAAGACCTGATTAGATTATCTAGGATCTTTATTTGAAAGAATAACAAGTACAATACAATTCATAAGATATAAAATATACGCAAGACACAAATATTTTCGTCAGGGAAACCATAAAGGAGAAAACCACGCAAACTTATTCATAATAGTAGTATGATCAAAAGCAATAATAAGAAATGTTCAACAACTATATTTCTCTCCTCCTATCACTGTCTCTGTCTCTCTCATGCGCCTTAGAGAGTGTGTGAGGTTGTATAAATTACTGAGAGCACCCCCCTATATATACCCTCTCAAGTCACTCACCAAATATAAGACCTGAGACTACATGTCATCTCACATGGGGCCCACTTCTCCTAGAGAGACCATAATTACATATTACATTATGTTACACTAGGGAATATTGGCTCGACTTACAACAGAGGTTGTACGTCAAGGTATAGACACAATTTAGACATCCCTTAAATGGGTAACACACATCCCCAATGGGGATACAACAACATACAATGATAATAATGGGTAACACACATCCCATACTATCTTTCATCAAGAAGTTCATAGTTCCAACCCTTTTTCATGCTATATGTAGGCCTAGCCTCCATGTAGGAGTATGAACACCATGGGAGGAGAAACCTACCACCATGTAGGAAAAGCCTCAACATTTAAATCAACAACCATGGGAGGAACAACCTACCACCATGTCAGAAAAGTTCTAGGACTTACATAAATGACCATGGGAGGACCAACCTACCACCATGTTGGAAAGGCCCCATCACTTACATCAATGACAATGGCACGAAGGTAATCAAATTCTTAATGACGATATGGATGGAGATAATGTTAGTGATACAAATAAGGAAGATGATATACATAGATTGATCCCATACACATTTGCTCCAATGGATGAGGAGAACCAGGATGATAGTCATGATGTTGATCCTCTACTCAAGAAGGCACATCAACCTCTTTATGAAGAATCAAAAACAAATCTTCTATATTCTATATTGTTTTTAGTGAACTTGAAGGTTTTGAATGGTTTATCAAACAATTGTCTCACATAGATACTAAGGTATGTAATTTTTTAATTATTTATGTTTGCATGTTGACATGTAGATAAAGGGTTTAATTTTTTCCTATATTGCTATTGTTATCTAATTTGTAAAGTATGGATGCGATATTGATGATTAATATTGTTTACATTGACTTATTCTTTTGAATTTTGTAGATTGTTACGTGAATTTCTATTACCAACGTCAAATATTTTACCACACACATATCGAGAGATATATGTGATTATGAAAGAATTTGGAATGGAGTATCAAGCTATTGATGCATGTCCTAATGATCATATCATATACTATGGACAATATGCATTAGAAAATGAATTCCCACAATGTCAAACAAGTAGGTATCGAACCGATAAAGTGACAAAAAAGGCGCCTCACAAAGTTCTTCATTATATTCTGATAATTCCACGTCTCCAGTGGTTGTTCAAGTGTCAAATTATAGCATAGTTTATGGATTTCCATGCAAAGAACAGAAGTTAAGATGATGTTCTTTGAAGTCCTGCAGATGGGTCTGCATTTAGGTACATCGAAGAAAAGAGGCCAATTTTCAAAGAAGAACCTCGTAATGTTAAACTTTCGTTGGAAACTGATGGCGTCAATCCATTTAGAGAGCTTCGTTCTACATACTCGGTGTGGCTTGTTTTTTTATAAACAATAACCTTCCTCCTTGGATGTTGGTCAAGAGGGAGAACATAATGTTGGCAATGATTGTTCTAGGTATTTAATTAATTTGTATTTCTTTACTTGAAAGTCTAATCACTAAATATTTCATTTCTTTGTTTTGTGCATGATAATTATGTCTTTTATATATAACAACATATAGCTCAATATAATTAATCATGTATGTTGGACCAACTAGGTAAATACCAGGTTAATGATATGAACGTATATATTGAGCCTCTTATCGATGAGTTCTTGAAGTTATGGGCTGGCGTCACTATGTGTGACATCTCTATACCAATAGGGAAAAGACAATTTCAATTCCATGGAATACTTGGATGGACAATTCATGATGCTCCCGGGTTAACACATTGTTGTGGTATATTGTTACTTTCTTTTGTTCTTTAATATTATATATGTCTATTGAAAATATCATGCATTATTTTAAATGGTAATTCTAATTTGCTACACTAATTCATACATCTTGTAGGTCTTCAAACAAAGCATAAATTTGCATGTCTAGCTTACTGTCCTAGGATAAATATCGTTGTTTAAGGAGTTTAGAAAAGGAAGTGTTTTATGAGTATAGGAACTTTCTACCTAAGAACCATAGTTATCGAACTACATACAAAGAAAAATTCAATGGTAAAGAAGAGAATGGAAAAAAACCACGAAGAATGACACCTCACCTATGGAATTTGGAATATAATAGAAATCGTCAAGGTATGCCAAATTATTTATGTATTGTTGGAATATTGGTCAATACTTAGCCAAATTTTTGACTATGCAAAACAATATTTTTCCTACTTTGGCAGATTGATTTCTTCCACATGTGACCATCATAAGGAAAACTAAAAGCATGGGTGGATAACCACTTCAACAAGGAACAGATCTATGTCACCCTATGAATTCTACTAGCACAAGGACACTGTTGAGTATGGTTGTCATTGATGTCAAAGGAGGTCATTAATGAAAAAAAAAGTGTTGATATGGCATGTGTGATGAGGTTGAAAAACACATGTTGGTGTCCTAATGTCTCATGATGTCATTGCTACATTCTGGTAGTAGTTGGTAATGGTATGATAATTTCAGGATTTTGACTAAGTGTTGAAAAACTGCCCTAAAGCAGCTGCATTATGAAAATGAACACCATAATTCATAAGAAGAAGAAAATTCCTGCCATGAACTGCCACCCCATAGCTTGTTAAAATATCTATCTAACCATGGCCTCGGCTCTCATAAAAACTCCTTCAAGAAGAAGATACAGGTCTCCCAAAAGAAGGATTTTTGGTCAAATTAGTTAGAATTGCTCTAGGGAAATGCTTGCCATAATTTGTGGGTTGAAGAAAATGACTGCACCACATGGTAATCATGTAGGTGTATGTTTTCTCTACCTGACCATGTTCTCACATTGGTTTGATAATGGTTGAGGAAGAAGATATGGATTTGCCAAAACAGGGTTTTAGGCTGTCATACACCAAAGTTCAGTAAAATGCCTTCCTAGGGAAAATAAAGATTAGGATGGGAGTGACAAGATCATAGGTGTGCTCAATAAGGTGTAATAAATCATCTAGTAGCATTAGTTTAGGTTTTGGGTGAAATGAAAAATCTACCTTAGGTTTTGGACAAATTGTCTAAGTATGGAATTAGTGGTAAAATATTCCTAAGTGGCCTCAAGGAAATGTGCGCCACGTCTCACAGGATGATAAGAAATATTATCTGAAAGTGATATGATCTATTATGTTTGTTGGTGCATCCATCCATGGTTTCATATTTCCTAAAGAAACTCCGAGGAGGAAGATATCAACAGTGCCAAAAGTGCCTCTCACCTTCAATTACACTATCCCAGTAAAATGCCCGCCAAGGTTAGATTATGAGGTTGTAGGAGAGAATATTGGCATGGTTGAGTCAATATGATGTTCCTCACATTTTATATGTCTCACTCTCCATTTTTTATGAAAAAAAAAATCACATTGGTGACTTAGGGTTTGAAGAGATTTGTCCAAGTGTCAATATGCAGTTTGGAAGGCCACTTTCAAATGCCTTCCAAATGTTGGGTGTATGTCAATAGGTTCATCAACTGGAATGGATTTTTTCTTTGTTGAAATGGATATCCAGAAATATTTTCAAGCTGACTTACAATGGTCACATATGAAAAATATCAATCTTCCAAAAGTAGGAAAAATACTATTTTGCATATTGAGAAACACAAGAAAATTGCCAAAGTGTTGATAAGAGGATTTTGAAAGGTCATTTGGAAATGGACACCAAGGGATGTACTTGTGAAAATAAATTTATCAAATTTCATGGATCAAAGGCCACCTGGAACAATTTTCCAACACTTAGCCATGTCCAAGAATTTCTCCAAGGTTTATCTTGAAACCCTATTTTGGAAGACTTGTAGCTTTCTCCTCATACAAGATTAAGGCAAACTAATACCATGGATTGATAGCTAGTTCAACAAGATATAGAATAATATGGTGGTGTGTGTATTCTATTCAAACCATGAATTATGGCCGGCATTCTCTTAGAGTAGTTTTGACTACTTTTTCATACTTAGTCAATTTCCAAAGTTTCACAAAGTTGCCATATTTTTCCAAAATGATGTCAGATTACAACACTGACTTCTTGATAGCATCGAAACACCATTATGTGTCTTTCCATCCTCACCATACATGCCACATCATCATACTTTCCATGTCATTACTTCCTTTATCATTCCGTTGTCTTTCACTGAGTTTATCCTGCCATCATGTCTTTGGTTATCTTTTTGTCATTCACTGAACTCCTTTGACATCAATGAAAATCACATTCAACTTGTATCATATATTATATACATATTTTTTTTTTAGTGAATTATGTTCAGCGCCGTATGTACCTATATTGATTAATTAGTGTTAATTTGATTGTGTTGATGTTTGATGAATGTCATTAAGGAACGAATGGGATTCCACGAGGAATGAAAATTTACCCGATGCAATTCAGTAGGTTGCCATACCACGAGAACCTACAAATAGTTCATTTGTTTGATACAATGCATATCAGGAAGAACATAACATAATTATTATGGCGAATATAAGATGGAAGGATTGAAAAAGAAAGAATTGGAAATATTTGTAGTGACATCCAAGAAGCTAATCATGCATTGCAAAGTGTGATCATTGTTGGAGATATTTACCTTCATACTCACTCCTTCGGTCAAATTGTCCTAGTTAAACCACTATCCTAAGTTTAATTGACATCAGTGGAGCATTAATTACCATCATCCCAGTCACTCCCACGCCTACCTACAGTCAAGGAGGCTAACTTAGCCTTATCCTATAGTCAAGGAGGCTAACTAGAGCACTCCAAGGGTGATCTGTGTGACATTAATGCACCTAACTGTTAACTGGTGGTTACAATCAGTTAAACCCATCAGTTACAGTCAGTTAAGGTGCCTCCACTCATTAAATACATTATTTAATGCTTATTTTATTATTATTTAATGAACTGGAGTTAACAAGGCACCTTCACCAACTTCTGATGGTCAGTTCAGCTTCAGTTAACCTCATCAGGGTTTATTGGAGTCGTGCAGTACTAGCACTTGATGATTGGATTGCTATGACATGTGTTTGATCTCCTTCAGTTAAGATTCAGTCATTTATTGCACTCCAACTTCAGTTAGGGTTTGGTGAGTCAATTAGGGTTTTGGTCAAGTGGTTAACTGAGTGAGATTGCATGGCAAAGAGTCAGTTAAGCTAGAATCACTCACTGAATTCAAATTGTCCCTTAGGTATTCGAATTCTTCATGGAGTTAAGCTATTTCTATGCATGGAAATTGTAATCCTTTATTGTTTATATAATATACAAAGAGGAAACCTATTTGATTCCAGTTATTTTCCAATTCATGAGTATTTGTTATTAATTCTTGCACATGATCTAGGAACTAGGAATCAAAATCATCAAAGAATAATTGACAAGTACTCATGAATTGGAAATAACTTTATTGTTTATATAATATACAGAGAGGAAACCTATTTGATTCCAGTTATTTTCCAATTCATGAGTATTTGTTAATAATTCTTTGATGATTTTGATTCCTAGTTCTTAGATCATGTGCAAGAATTAATATGGTATCAGAGCATGCGGCGGGACGAAGATCAATCTCTCAAGAACAAGATTTTTGACAGATTTTTCCATGAAATTTGAGCGATAGCTCAAGAATCCAGCACTGCACCAGAAGCCAAGGCTTACCACTTAATACCCCAAGTAAAGAACTTGTTGATCAAGCTTGCTTAATTGACTATGTTGGGTGTGATGAAAGCCTAAATGTGCAGTCTGTCCGACCTTACGGTGCCTTTTTGTTTTGATTTGCATGTTTTATCAGGTACAACTTCGAATGGACTCAACAATCCCTCCTCTCACCCCATTCACAAGCTATTCAAAATGGAAGTTGAAGATGATTGCATATCTGAAGAGACGAGGTCTCTATGAGGTGTCCAGTGGAATTGGAAGAGAGACTTATGAGAATGAGAATGACTGGCTAAATGACATTGACAGAGCTTTTGGATCAATAGCTCTGGCCCTTGATGATGAATTGTACTTTGTTATTGATTCTGCTGGATACCCAAAGGAACTCTGGACAAAATTGGACAGAACCTATGGCAAGCACAATGAGGATCATAATAGTACTTTGGAGATTATAGCCAGCACCACAAGAGTTCTTCACTCAAAAATCTTAGCCTCTACTCTCTCTGATGAAGTTGTTCAAGATGAAGATGAAGCAGAATCTTCTACACATTCAATTCGAATTGAAGAAAGTATCCATGAAGTGACTCCTTCTCCTGATGCTCTAGAAGTTCATGATATATCTGATATCTCATCTTCTCATATTGCTGAAACAGAAGAAGACATTTGAATCTCTGGTATTGAAGAAAAATACTGCTACACTTCCATGCAAACATTCACTGGTGATTTTCCTTTGAATTCTGTGCAAAATTTACCAGTAATTGCTTCCGAAAGTGAGGAGACACTAGTACATGTGATCAATTTTGCCACGGAAAAAACGTGGCAATATCCACAGAAAAGCGTGGATATTGTCACGTCTAAGTGTTTTTTGTTCCGTGGAAACTATTTCATCGCAATAGCGATGACCCCTAATTTGCGTCGCAAGAGAGACTACCCTTTCCGTCGGTATAGACACGCTCTATATAAAGGTTTTTAAAAAATGGAGATCCAATCCCTCTCTATGTCCACGGACTGCCGTCGCTATATCCACGGACTTCCCGTCACTATATCCACGGACTCCCGTCGCTATATCCATGGACTCCCGTCGCTATATCAACGGTGGGTAACGCTATATCCATGGACTCCCGTCGCTATATCAACGGTGGGTAACGCTATATCCACGGACTTCCCGTCACTATATCCACGGACTCCCGTCGCTATATCCACGGACTCGCATCGCTATATCGACGGTGGGTGAATTTAAAAAAAAAAATAGTTGTAGCCGTCGCCAGCTTATGCAACCAGCAAATCGACGCCTGTACACGAACAGGGTGAACCCTAGTTAGGGTCACAGACAATATTGCCAGTTTCATTTAGACATATTATTTTGCTAGAGAAATACCCACCTCCAACTGAGTTGCTAGACTTGCAGCCACTTCCTGTGTCTGCGTTAAGAAATCCCTCATATGAAGCACTTTATCAACAGTTTAGACACTTCAATCCTATTAAAACTCAGGTATTTACTGTGCTTTGGAGAGTTTTTCAACACTGATATAAACTTCCTACCCTTGGCATGAAATTCGTATAAAACGCTTTCTTTTGTACAGAGTATTGATTTCAAATTTGGAGTTTTAAACCGTTTATGGGACATCCATGAGTACAAATTTTGCAGAAGACTAGAAATCCTCTTTTTAGATGATTCAGCAGATAGATTGATTTAACCTAAACATAATATAACAAACATTTGACAAATTAACAAATAGAACGAGTATGAATGCTCCAAGAAGTAAAAAAAATGACATAATAATAAGTAAGAACACATTTTGAAGTACCAAAATGCTCCACTAACAGTAGTAATCTATTTGAATGGTGAGTCGATGACACCACACCAAAACAAGTCTCCAGTGACTAGAAAGAATGAGAAAATCAAATGAAATCCCTACTCATTTATTTTCCCATGTTCAATTTGGCCATGATTGTATGTCTTATTCTAGTAGAGTACTTTTTACAATAACGTGAGCTATAATGAGCTAAACATAATTTGACAAAACCCAACAACAATAAACTTGACCTTGAAACGTGACTAACTGACAGACTGACATATCATATACCTGCACAGAAAAGACTCATAATTAACATCAATCGAATTAAAAGTAGACAATATAAATCCTAAATAGAATACGAGCCTCATTACAATTGTAATGTCATCCTGAGTTGGTTGGGTGGTGATAGGATCAACGAAGAAGGAAGCATTGTTGAATGAAAATGGATTATTAAATGTATCAAGTGAATAAATCACTTTTATTTAGCCAATCTAAAATATGAAATAATTATCTTTTGTGATTTTCCCCTAAACTTACAAAACGAATATAGTATAATGATTAATCCTATGAAAATCTAAGCCAATTTATAAAATAAGAAGAAAAGTCAATAGTGAAATACAGACATACCTATGTATTTCTTTCAACCATTTATCGATACAAATTATATGAAATTCATGATGATAGGGGAGCACCCTCATATGATCTCCTTCTTCATACTCCATGAGACATATGTAGCATCTGACAATTACCAACAACAAAAAATAAAGGCAAAGTTTAAAGACTTACCAGTATAGTAAGGAAAACTGTGAAGTAAAAAATAAGCGAAAATGTCTAAAATAATGAACACAAGAAGCTGTTGATTATGTATGTCAATTTGCAAGTGTTTTAAAAAGACTTTGTTTTTCTAGCTTGCAACTGTAC
>LPNX010538271.1:266415-390226 GCA_001517045.1 Pseudotsuga menziesii
AATCCGACTGGGGTCCATGGCCCCCAAAACAAATACCTCTATTTTTTGTGCAAGCTCATAATAGGACTGTGAAACGGGAATCCAAAACACCTGTTCCCGGACCTTTGGAGTTCCATTCACTGGAAAAATCTCTTCGTCTTGAAACCACACATTATTCAGCTGATTATCAATGTATTTCCCTAATGGAGTACTGTAGATCATTCTCATCCATATTCTTTGCTGCATCGTGGAGAGCCTTCCATTCAGTATTTGGGAACATATGCTTCAAGAAATGAGGGTTAAATGGAACCTCCTTTGTCACAAAATTCTCAACTACCAACTCCAACGGAAACCCCCTGGTCAATCCTCCATGAGAGACGCTGTTTCGGGCTGGAAAGATCATCCATGGCCGGTTATGGCATACAAAATTCACAAAAAAAATGAACATAACCCCCGTGCGCTGAACAAAATTCACCAAAAAATCAAACATAAGCGCGCTTAATCTCTTGGCCGTCGCTGTATCGACGCCTTGACCATTTTATAAGTCAACAAAAGACGGTGCCGTCGCTATAGCGACGGTCTGGCGTGGATACAGCGACAAAAGTTGGGGATTCTTAAAAAAATTGTAAAAATGCATGATTTACCCTTGATTTTTCCATGAAAGTAAAACTAACGTGGAAAACTAACGTGGCAAAATTGATCACATGTACTAGTGAGAAATTTGAATTTTCTTCCTCTAATGTTGCTGCTGGTGTGCAAATATGTGATACCTTGGATATTTTGGAAGAAATATCAGATTACCAGAGTGACCCATTCACTCCCCATGATCTAGATGTTCCAGCAAATTCCTGCAGGATTGCATGCACCAAAATTCAGAATTTTGAAGAAGAAGAAAACTGTGCATCCACTGTCTCAGTTGACCATAATTTTGGATCTGATATGAACCTTATTGGATCTGATATGATATTATTTGGATCTGATCTGATATTTCTTGGTTAAAAATATCAGGTTCATAAACCTTCAGTACTGCTTGTAGCTGTTCTCATCAACGGTGTGAAGAAACAAGTACCGCAAGTCTCCTTTGAAACTGCTGCTGGGGATTTGATTTCATTTAATAGTTTTGGATCTGTTATGAAATTATTTAGATCTGATTTACATTCTGATCTGATATTATTTTTTTCATATTTTAAAATCCAAGATCTTTCAGTCATGCTTGTAGCTGCTCTCACCACTTCTGGTGTGAAAAATCAAGTTCCGCAGTTCTTTTTCAATTTTGCTAATGGGGATTTGGTCTTAGTTTCCTCTTATGAGGTTACTGATATTTTATTTTGTGATTCATTAGCTATTTCAGAATCTATATCATATTATGGAGCTCAAGCATTCTCTCTCCAGAGTCCCAGGGATTCTCTACCTTTGGTCACAAGCTCATGTCCTCACAGAACTAGTAAAGAGGAAGACATTCTGCATCCGCTTGGACACTTGCTCCTAAGATTTGGGGATGATTTTACCAATAATGGTTTGCTGTTCAGGGCTGAAACATATCAGTTTCTTGAGTATTCCACACATGGTTCAAATCCTCAAGAACCTTTGCTCTCTCTTCAGATGATTTCAGTTGCTCTACATGGGTCCAGTTTTCACCGTGCAGCTGTTTATATTTCTGATTCAGTTGAGTGCATTGTTTTTCTTCCCAAGTGGAAGATTCCTCCAGACATATTCATTTAGTTTGGATTCATAGATTCACATGCACAATCTTAGGATGCTGCTGCATAGAAGAACCAATTCTTGATTTACTGCTTAGTTTGAGGGGGGGTATTTTTCCCATGAGGATTTTCCTGTTTCCTTGGTTATATTAAGGAATTAATTTATTGTACAGGGTGACCTATGGTCTTAGTTTCCAGGGCCCTAGCATTTTATGCATCTATTTTTTCTAACTCTTCCTGAGTATAGCTTAAGGGGAGGTGTTGGAGACATTTACCTTCATACTCACTCCTTCGGTCAAATTGGCCTAGTTAAACCACTATCCTAAGTTTAATTGACATCTGTGGAGCATTAATTACCATCATCCCAGTCACTCCCACACCTACCTACAGTCAAGGAGGCTAACTTAGCCTTCTCCTACAGTCAAGGAGGCTAACAGGAGCACTCCAGGGGTGATCTGTGTGACATTAATGCACCTAACTGTTAACTGGTGGTTACAATCAGCTAAACCAATCAGTTACAGTCAGTTAAGGTGCCTCCATTCATTAAATATATTATTTAATGATTATTTTATTATTATTTAATGAACTGGAGCTAACAAGGCGCCTTCACCAACTTCTGATGGTCAGTTTAGCTTCAGTTAACCTCATCAGGGTTTATTGGAGTCATGCAGTACTAGCACTTGATGATTGGATTGCTATGACATGTGTTTGATCTCCTTCAGTTGAGATTCAGTCATTTATTGCACTCCAACTTCAGTTAGGGTTTGGTGAGTCAATTAGGGTTTTGGTCAAGTGGTTAACTGAGTGAGATTGCATGGCAAAGAGTCAGTTAAGCTAGACTCACTCACTGAATTCGAATTGTCCCTTAGGTATTCGAATTCTTCATGGAGTTAAGATATTTCTATGCATGGAAATTGTAATCCTTTATTGTTTATATAATATATAGAGAGGAAACCTATTTGATTCCAATTATTTTCCAATTCATGAGTATTTGTTAATAATTTTTTGATGATTTTGATTCCTAGTTCCTAGATCATGTGCAAGAATTAATAATCATTAATTCTAATGATGATGGCCATCAACAAAATATTAGTCTTCCTTGCTACTTAACAGAGCAATAGAGCAATATTGTAAAAGAGTTCATTGGAAAAATCAGGTTTTTGACGGGGTTTTCATCTAACATAAAGAATATCTTAACAAAAAGAGGTGATTTTGGTGAGGTTAAAAAACATGATTGGCATACATTCATTTAGGTAATTGTGAGTTTATAATATTTCCTTATTGGTATGCACTATTTTATTAATTGTATTCTTTTATTCTCTCAGATAAAGAGCAAGTGGCTACAGTCGATGTGTTCGATGAAGAAGTTGAAGAGATTGATCATCCAAATGTAGTATACTATGATCTCATTGACGATGTAGATGAATATATTAGTGTTAATTTGATTTTGTTGATGTTTCATTAATGTCATTATGGCATGAATGGGCTTCCACGAGGAATCAAAATTTACCTGATGCAATTCAGTAGGTTTCCATACTATGAGCACCTACAAATAGTTCATTTGTTTGATACAATGCATATTGGGAAGAACATAACATAATTGGAATGGAGGATATTAGATGGAAGGATTGACAAAGAAAGAATTGGAAAGAGTTGTAGTGACATCCAAGAAGCTAATCACGCATTCCAAAGTTTGATCATTAATTCTAATGGTGATGGTCGTCAACAAAATATTAGTCTTCCTTGGTGCTTAACGGAGCAACGAAGCAATATTGTAAAAGAGGTCATCAGAAAAATCAAGTTTCCAATGAGGTTTTTGTCTAACATAAAGAATATCTTAATGGAAAAAGGTGATTTTGGTGAGGTTAAAACACATGATTGGCATACATTCATTAAGGTAATTGTGAGTTTTTAATATATTTCCTTATTGGTATGCACTATTTTATTAATTGTATTCTTTTATTCTCTCAGATCAAGATCCAGTGGCTATAGTCAATGTGTTCGATGAAGAAGTTGAAGAGATTGATCATCCAAATGCAGTAGACTATGATATTATTTCCAAATGCCTTTTTTATATGTTTTTATTTCCAAAGTGCATACCCAAGTAAAGCATTGATTTGTTGTTGAAAAAATATTTGCAGGTAGAATTTATGAGCCTCAAAATCGGTATGCGAGGAGAATATGTGAGCCTAAAATACAGTACACATGCATCACCTCACCTCTGCTTCAAACCTAGATAACCATTGCCAAACTTCAAATAGGGGCGTTTAGCATGACGAGCACAGCTGAAATGAGGGAATCCTCCTCTACAACCCCATTTGAAACACATTCATCCATATATGATAGGGTAATAGTAAAAAAATTCCAGGAGAAATCTGATGCATGGAGAGATGCAAAGATGTGGTCACCAGGTATGGAAACTATCCTTAGGAAAGTAGAAGTTTTCAAATTTTTTTGGGGAATGTTTAGTTATTTTGATGAGGATATAGATGAGGAAATTTCGAAATATGATGCTCTAAATACAGAACTCATAATTTTTTGGAAGCAGGTATACCTTGACCCTGATTTGGTTTCCTGAGCTACAAATATTCCACGCAGAGGGGGAGCGATTTTAAGCTCAAGGAAAACCCCCAGATAGGAGAAGAACTAGATGGCCAGTAAAATTTGTGGGCGAGAAGTAAATGTTGCGAGGAATGTTTTAAAAATGCAAGATGTCCCTCCCAAAATATACAAAACTTTGATTCATATTGTCCTTAGGACAATTTTGAATCATCACAGGGTTGACATTTCGGGTGAATGCATGCAGGTAGTGATACATTGGGTGGAAGATATACCTATATATATTACTTATCTACTAGCTAATAAAATCCACTCTACCCTGCAAGAGATCCAATTAAGGAAGGTTAAATTTAGTTTCCTGGGCACACTTCAAAAAATTATTGATTTATGTCAACCCCATGCTACTGAAACAAAGATTGGTGATATCAACCAGCATGGGAAAATATATTTTCCAAAACCACCTGTGCATAAAACATACTTTAAGAAATGTAAAAGAAGGGAACATAATGAGGAATTGCTAGTACAATCTGCTCAGTAGCACGATGAATTAGTATAATATCCTAAGCACCATGGGGAATTGCCATTACACCTTGCTAAACAGAACGAGGAATCGCCAGTACAATATCCTGATTTGGTCACAGATGATGAAATTCATGCTTCCATAACTTTGAAAGAGTTTAAGGGGTATGTATATAGAATTCATTGGGAGGAGGTGACAAGCAATGAAATGGAACAAACTACTACTCACTTTTCCATTCCTCAAGACATTCTTGATAGAATTCCTCCTAAACAGTTGGAAATTGAGTATGTTTGTTCTTCCAAATCAGAATTAGGGGTTTCAACTATGCATTTAGACATTGAATCATATAAGTTTGATAGTAGGTATGTGTTCACCCTATATGATAAAATGGAGCATTTCAAGGAACAAGCTTCCTGTATATGCAATTGGGCGGAAGAGTGCTTGAGAAAAGATGATAATATTTTACAATGCCTAAAACAGATAGCAGCGTTGTAGAAGACAGTTATGGATAATCATTTCAGAGAAGAAAAAATTATAAATGGGAAATAAGAAATGGTTAAATTATTATCCAAAGAAGTAGATAAACACACTAATGTTGCTGAAAAATCAATTCAGTCTGCGAGGGTTGTGTAGGAAGAGGCTTTGGAAAAATCTAATGCTGAAGTGAGTGAACTCAAAGAAGAGTTGAAAAAAAGATCACCTATTCTCAATGTACCACCAATGAGGATATAAATGGGTCCTTTATAGGTAATGGAGAAGGAAATTAAAGAATATAAACTGGTAATACAAGAATATCAATTGAAGTTGAAAGAGTGGGAGGGAAGCCATGGAAAAATAGTTGGAGAATTAGAATCAATAATTTCCAATTTGAGAAAAACCATTTCTAGGCAAGCTAATAAACTGAAGGGAACAAGGTTATCAAGGGTGTATGAAACTTTAAAACTTAAAAAACAAAGTAGAGGAAAAAATATTTCCATTGAAGTAGGTGGTGCAGGTGAATGTATGGGTACCAAAGGAGGCGATGGTAAGGGTAAGGGTAAGGGAAGAAGGAAAAATACACCAAGAGGTAGAATGTCCTTAGAAGAGCGAGACAAGTCCTTAGCAAGATGAGAGAATATACTACAATAAATCTTCTTAGCGATCCTTGCACTAGGTGATTTGTATGGCTTTTCACCATTACATAAAGAAATGAAAGAGAATATGGCTGGGAAAGATGCAAAAATAAGGGAGTTGGAATCAAAACTCATAGAAGGTAGAAACTTTTAGCATTTGGGATGTGATATGGAAATTCAAACACTTAAATCCACAATTGTTGATTTGGAGAAGGAATGAAAATGACCAGCTACTGTGATGAGTGCAATTCCTATCCTTCCCAACAAGAAAGAGTTGAGGGAAAAAGAGCAAGAGAAAGAAATACATAATCTTAAGTGTGAATTGAAGGAAGTTAAAAATCAATTGAAACATACCAGAGATAAATTGGAGGTCAGGGAAGAATAGGAATCAACAAAGTATAAGAAAAATGTGGAAATGTTGAACAAACTGATGGTGGAATTTTTTTTTCTTGAAAATTAAAAAAAAGTTTCACAGAGAGTTAAAGAACTTGAAAAGAAATTGCAATAAGTGCCTTGTCCAACTCCAATACAATTACAGTCTTCTACAAAAGGCAAGATAGACAATTTGGATTTGTCTTCTTCTCAAGATGATGGATTGCAACCATCTTTGAAACATGCTAGACATATATAAATCAATGTATAAATGTATTTATCAACAGTTAATGAAAAAAATATTTTTATGATGGAGTTTTGTATTTATCGACATATAATGAAAAATGCTTTTTAGTTGGCATATCAATGTATATATGTATTTATCGAAAGTTAATGAATTTTTTTTGTATGATGGATTTTTGTAATTATCGACATATAAGATACCACTATAGAGAATTCATCTCTGAATCCAATGTTTTCAGTGATAAATACGAGATTTGTTGTAGGTTGTGAAAGAAAGCATCAATCTCTTCGAAATAAATTAAATTTATGTATGTTAATTAAATAATAAACTTTGTTTTGTTTATGTCTCTTATTTATTTCATCTTTATTTAATTCACTGGCTAAGCAATCTCTATTTAAATATCTCACTTGTACGGGCATTTGAAAATCTTTTTTACTATATATAATTTAGCTATGTGCGGGAAAGCTCATACATTTGAATTTTAATGGTTATATCAGATCTTAAAACATTTAGCATCATAACAGCATAAACATAAGCCAAAATATCACTGAAATATAGACAAGCACAACCATACAAAAGGAACACAAATATTTATCCTGAAAAACCCTAAATGGAAAAACCCAGCAAAAGCTTCCTCAATATAGATGCCCCAAAAGATAAAAGGTAAAACCCAAAATATTGATCCTCCTTCTTCTCCAGCCACATCTTTTTCTCCCTCTCTCTCATGCACTACACAAGTGAGTGTGTGTGTTCCAAATGAGGAGCACCACACCTCTATTCATATTCGTCCCTTTATTTAATAATTAATTTAGTCATGTAGGCTCGAGTTAATCATGTAGGATCGAGTAACCACAACTGGGGTGATAATGACCCACCTTAGAATTTGAGGGGACTTCCTCAGGACTCTTATTAGTTCTTTCGATTAGAAGCATCAAAGTATAAAGAAATACAATTGGTTCTCCCGGTAATATTATCGGGGACCACAAAAGATACATATAGAATATTCTTTGAAATTACAATATTTCAACACTCCCCTTTAACAAGAAGGGTATTCTACAATAACATCAACAACAACAATAGTAGGAGAGAGATAGAGGAAATCATCAACATCATTAGGGTAACACATCTATAAATCATTGGAAGCTTTTCAACATCATATAGTCTTCATCTTCAATATTCAACGACAGCAACACTTTGACTGCTCGATCGATAACATCATCATCAACACTTTGACCTTTTGATCAGCAGCAACATCTTCAACACTTTGACCTTTCGATTAGCAACAAAATATTCAGCACTTTGACCTTTTGATCAAAAACAACATCTTCAGCACTTTGACATTTTGATCAACAACATCATCATCATCATACTCTAATCTTTCGATCAGCAACATCATCATCATACTTGAATTTTTGAACAGCATCAACATCATCATCATACTTTGATCTTTTGATTAGTATGTCATCATCATATCACTCTTATATTTAGATCAGTACATCGTCATCATCACACCATGATATTTCGATTAGTATGTCATCATCATCACAATCTGATCTTTCGATCAGTACATCGTCATCATCACACTCTGATATTTTGATCAGTACGTCTTCATCATCACACTCTGATTTTTTGATCAAGAACATCATCATGAGAAACAACCTACAATCCACAACATGAAGACAACAATATTCAGATCACTTTTGGACTTAAAGTCCATGGATGATACAGTCCCACCACATTCTCGACATCCAAAGTCAGCGGATTGATTACGGGATAATCAGTCCATATTGCTTTAGGACTAGGTCTAAGGATGATGCAATCCTACCACACTCTTGGGGACTGAAGCCTCAAGATACCATTCTGAACCGAAGTTCAAGGATGATGCAATCCTACCACATTCGGGGACTGAAGCCTTCTGATACCTTTCTAAGCAAAAGTTCAAGGATGATGCAATCCTACCACATTCTTAAGGCCCGAAGCCTCTGGATACCTCTCTGAACCAAAGTTCAAGGATGATGCAATCCTTCCACATTCTTGGGGTTCGAAGCCTCCAGATAACTTTCTGAACCAAATTTCAAGGATGATGCAATCCCACTAAATTCTCGAGGACCTAAGTCACCAGATCTATTCTGGACAAATGTCCCAGGATGATACAATTCCTCTTCATTCTCGAGGACCTAGGTCGTCGGATCACTTCTGGACAAATGTCCCAGGATGGTACAATCCCTCTTCATTCTTGAGGACTGAAGTTAGTGAATCACTTCTGGACAAATGTCCCAGGATGATACAATCCCTCTTCATTCTGGAGGACCGAAGTCATCGAATCACTTCTAGACAAATGTACTAGGATGATACAATCCGTCTTCATTCTCAAGGACTGAAGTCACTGGATTACTTTAGGGCAAGTGCCTAGGGATGATACAATCCCACTGCAACATCACTACTCCCCCTTTCGAGGAAGGTCTTTTCAAACAACACCAAGCTTGTCTGGAAAGTGTTCGAACTTTACCCGAGACAGAGGTTTCATCAACACATCATCATCTAAACCATCATCATATACATCTTTAGTATGTGAATACTGAGATATCACCATCTGTATCTCCAGTATTTGAATAATAAGAGAATCATAATCTATATCTTCAGTATAGAAATATTGAAAGCATCATCATCTCTATATTTAGTATAGAAATACTGAATCCACATCATCTGCATCTATAGTATGTAAGTACTTAAACATCATTTATATCTTCAGTATGGGAATACTGAAACATTATCATCTGCATCTTATCTCGTATGTAGAAATACGGGATTTCTATGTGTTACGATGGAAGACAGGGTTCTTTGTCATCACAACTCTGGTTATCACATAGAATCATTGTAGTATCCATATTCAGGTCAAAGAGACCTAATATCAGCTTCTGAATCCATATGGCTTCACAACTTAGCAAAGCAATCTTCTATGTATTCTTCTTCAAGCATGCTAAGAGAAACAATGGATTGTTTCTTGCTAAACCATGAACTCATAGCAAACCCTCGACAATAACATCCACTTGATGTGCTTCTTTTGTCTGAGACACTTCCAACCCAATCTGCATCTGTATAGCCATAGAATCTATAATCATGGTTTCCATCATAGTATAAATAAAAGTGTATAGTCCCTTTTAGATATCTCATCACATGCTTTGCATCTATCAGGTGAACACATCTAGGTTGAACTAGATATTGACTCAAGGTGTTCGTAGAAAAACAAATGTCTGGTCTGGTTTTTGTTAGATACATCAACGACCCAATAATCTGTCTGTATTGAATCACATCCACTAACTCTAATGAGTCATTAGCTAACCACTTCAGGTTGGAATCCATGGGTGTGGCCATGTATTTTCATGCAAACATATCAAATCTTTTCAAAATTTGCACTGCATACTTTCCCTAATTGAGAAATATTCCTTTATACTTCCAGATGAAGGAAATAAAGCATTAGACCAAGGTATTTCATCTAAACTTATTCAGCGAGCTTCTTCTTGAATTCTACAATCTGTTTCTCATTACTTGATAGGAATAGATCATCCACATACAGTAATAATATGACATGTTCATCTTCTATAACCTTGAAGTAAAGGTTAGATTGGCTTTCATAAGGAACTATCTATCCTTCCATACCAAGCTCTGGGAGCTTGCTTCATGCCATATAGGGCCTTCTTCAACTTGCATATGTGAGTCCATCTATCTTCAACTTCAAATCCTTGTGACTATTCAATGTAAAAATATTCCTCAATCATACCATTAAGGAAGGCTTTTCTTTACTTCATCATGGAAGCAATTACCATGATAGTTATGAAGGAAGTGTATCTTGCTTCTTGGAGCAAGTGTCTCTTCAAAATTAATTCCCTCTTTTTGAGAGAAACCTCTATCCAGCATATTTTATCTTGCAAATTGATTTGGAAGATACCACATTCTTTCTTTCTAGTTTGAGTAGTATATCCCAAACATCATTCTAGTATTCTTTCATCATAGCATCTTCCATGAGTTCATCTTGTGAGGTCATCAACATATCCTAGTCTTCTGTATTCAACCTTGAAGGTTGGAGCCCACTTTACTCTTGGTAAAGTCTCAATTCATCAGGAATCTATCCATCATGTCGTACAATGTCGAACTCATAGGTCTTATCATGTAGTCACCCCCCCTGAAGCAGAGCATCATCTTCTTTCTTCATTCTGTACAGGTGGTTCTTTGCTTGATATATACTTCTAGTGGGTCTGGTCAATAGAGTATGTCATGTCATAGTCTATTTTTTCTGAGGAAAACCATGAACCTTGATTTGTACACTTTGTTCTTGTAAATCCATATGGAAGATACTACGGACTTCCCATATCGTAGACATCATTCCCCATGATCAACAGTTACTCTTTGATCATAGCTTCTTTCATAGCTGGAAAGGTTAGCATCAATAGTGTCCCCTAACTGTGTTACACAACTAGAGTGTGTCAGAGGCCTCTTACTTTGGTTTGGAAGTCTCACCATTCTTTTCTCCATCTTGAGTTATATCTCGTACCCATTGTGGTCTTCATCCTTCGAGGTGGATATACCCCTCTCTAAATCTCTTTCTTCCGTCACGGTGTCTCTGACCCTCGGAGCTTTAGATTCATGTTTATTGGAGTGAATCTTGAATTTTCATCACTTTGTTCTTTGGAACAAGTCTTATACTTATTTTCTTGTAGGAGGTTCTATAGGACCTTTCCTACAATTGAAATGCACTAGTAGCATGGTTAGAACCATTTCATAGAACATATACATAACGACATAAATTAAATTTATGTATGTTATTTAAATAATAAACTTTGTTTTGTTTATGTCTCTTATTTATTTCATCTTTATTTAATTAACTGGCTGAGCAATCTCTATTTAAATATGTCACTTGTGTGGGCATCTAAAAATCTTTTTTATTATATATATTTTAGCTATGTGAGGGCAAGCTCATATTGTTGAATTTTAATGGTTATATTAGATCTTAAAACATTTAGCATCATAACAACATAAACATAAGCCATTAGATCACTGAAAGATAGATAAGCACAACCATACAAAAGGAACACAAATATTTATCCTAGGAAAACTCTAAAGGGAAAAACCCAGCAAAATCTTATTCAATATAGATGCCCTAAAAAGATAAAAGGTAGAACCCAAAAGACTGATCCTCCTTCTTCTCCAGCCACAACTTTTTCTTTCTCTCTCTCTCTCATGCACTACACAAGTGAGTGTGTGTGTTCCAAATGAGGAGCACCACACCTCTATTTATATTCGTCCATTCACTTAATAATTAATTCAGTCATGTAGGCTCAAGTTAATCATGTAGGCTCGAGTAACCACAACTGGGGTGCTAATGACCCACCTTACAATTTGAGGGGACTTCCTCATCAATCTTATTAGTTCTTCCAATTAGAAGCATCAGAGTATAAAGAAATACAATTGGTTCTCCTGGTAGGATCATCGGGGACCACAAAAGATACATATAGAATATTCTTCGAAGTTACAATATTTCAACACATACGCTGTGTGAACATGGGTTTTTTTCAAAATGGAAGGTTAGTTTTTTTACTGATGTGACCTCCATAGGGAAAGTTGAAACAATGAATGGATAAACACTTCAATAAGGAATAATACATTTCATTTGATGAATTAATTGACACACACACACATCGTCTGGTGGGGATTTGAAAATAGCATTTTAAACTATAGATTTACCACTTGGACAAAATTATAAAACCCTAAGTCAACATGAGGGATTTTTATTTTCACCAAATCCTGAACCAATTATACCAGATGATGTAGTACATCCCATTCAGCACAACCAAACTGATTTCCCCTTTAGACTCATCTACTTTTGAGTCGGGCGAGCATTTTACTGGACTGGAGCGAAACAAGCGAGAGGGCACTTTTGGCAGACTGGTAAATTCATCTTGAGAGAGTTTTTCGACAAAATAATTATGTGGTTAGATACACCAATCAACACTTTAGAGACCCATAACCTCAAAAAAATTTAATCCATCAACTACTGGAAATGGAGGGCATTTTACTGAGGTCACTTACACATTTTTATGTGAATTTTTATCAAACCCCAGGTCAACGTGATGAGATTTTTATTTTCATCCAATTTAAGGTGTGAGACGCGCAATCGGTAGAGGCCAACATGGTGATTGCATTAGGACTACTTTCATCCTCTAAAGCTTCTTTGTCTCTCCTCGGTGGGCATTTCCTTATTGTAATGAATTATTGTGGACATTTTCATAACGCAACTGCTTTAGGGCAGTTTTTCATCACTTAGTTAAATTCCCAAAATTATCATACTCTTGCAAACCACTATCATAATGTAAAAAAGACATCATGAGACATTAGGACACCATCATGTGTATTTCAAACCTCATCACATCATGAGACTCATATTTTTTTCATTTGACCATCACTAAGCAAACTGAAGGTATGGATGGATAGCCAGTCCACTAGGAAACAAGACCATGTCACCCTTAGAGTTTAATGAGACAATGTTATCCTATGGAGGGCTTATCGAAATATCTTCTTAACTTATTTTGAGCATCAAAACATATTTCTTCCTATTTTGGAAGACTCCTATTTCATATGTGTGAACACCCTATGGAGACTTGAAGTCATGACCAGATGGAAAACTTACCAAAGAATGGATCCATTACATTCAATGAATTTACTTGTATAAAGACAAACATTGGTGGGCATTTCCAACTAACCTCTCAAACTCCTGTTCTTAACACTTGTCAATTTTTCATACTTTTGAATATGCAAAAACATTTTTCTTCTATTTTGGTAGATTGTTATTTTCCTCATGTGGTCACCATAAGAAAAACTAAGAACATGGAAATATAGAAATTTCATCAAAGAAAATCCACATACCCTCAGATAAATTTATCATCATCAGGACAATCTCTAGTGGGCATTTTCATGAAGCAACTTAGGTTGTTTTGCCAGTTATATTGGAATAGTGCAAATAAGGATGGGAGACACTTTTGGCAGGTTGACATTTTCCTCCTTAGAGACTCTCTGGGGAGGAAAGTGACATAGTTGTATGCTACATACAATACTCTATAGACTCACATTCTCAATACATTTTTTGCATCATCCTATGAGGCATGGCGAGCCTTTCCTTAAGGCCACTTGGCCAGATTTAACACCAATTCCATACTTGGAAAAATTTCTCAATTTGGACTAATCTCCCGAAAACACCCTTTTGGTAGGTGCATGAATTTTTCTTCATCCACTTCCAAGAAAATATGAATACATCATAAGGTAGGCAGAAGACCAATCTACAAGACCCCCATGTGCTGCGGCCATTTACTCTAACCCATAATTTAGGGCAGGCATCTTTCTGAGGCTACTTAGCCATTTTTGCATCCACCAATGAAACACCCTATTTTGCATGCATGTTTATTTCTTCTCAAGAAAGACTAAACCAAGATCAAATCATGAATCAGTATCCAAACCAACTAGCCGCATAGGATGGTACCATGGTACCAAGCATTCTTCTCAAACCATGAATTGTGGCAGGCATTCTCTTAAGGGTGTTGGGACCAATTTTGACTAAGGCTGTTGGGACCAATTCTTCCTTAAATATATATTTTAATTTGGTGAGGCAAGTGACATGGTTGTATGCTCCATACAACACTCTAGAGACTGACATTCTCAATACATTTTTCACATCATCATATGAGCCATGTCGGGCATTTCCTTAAGGCAACTTGGGAAGATTTAACACCAATTCCATACTTGGACAAATTTCTCAATTTGGAATAATCTGCCTAAAACACCCTTTTGGAAGGTCCATAAATTTTTATTCATCAAGGAAGTGTATCTTGCTTCTTGGAGCAAGTGTCTCTTCAGAATTAATTCCCTCTTTTAGAGAGAAACCTTTAGCCACCATATTTTATCTTGCAAATTGATTTGGAAGATACCACATTCTTTCTTTATAGTTTGAGTACTATATCCCAAACATCATTCTAGTATTCTTTCATCATAGCATCTTCCATGAGTTCATCTTGTGAGGTCATCAACATATCCTAGTCTTCTGTATTCAACCTTGAAGGTTGGAGCCCACTTTACTCTTGGTAAAGTCTCAATTCATCAGGAATCTATCCATCATGTCGTACAATGTCGAACTCATAGGTTTTATCATGTAGTCACTCCCCCTGAAGCAGAGCATCATCTTCTTTCTTCATTCTGTACAGGTGGTTCTTTGCTTGATATATACTTCTAGTGGGTCTGGTCAATAGAGTATGTCATGTCATAGTCTATTTTTTCTGAGGAAAACCATGAACCTTGATTTGTACACTTTGTTCTTGTAAATCCATATGGAAGATACTACGGACTTCCCATATCGTAGACATCATTCCCCATGATCAACAGTTACTCTTTGATCATAGCTTCTTTCATAGATGGAAAGGTTAGCATCAATAGTGTCCCCTAACTGTGTTACACAACTAGAGTGTGTCAGAGGCCTCTTACTTTGGTTTGGAAGTCTCACCATTCTTTTCTCCATCTTGAGTTATATCTCGTACCCATTGTGGTCTTCATCCTTCGAGGTGGATATACCCCTCTCTGAATCTCTTTCTTCTGTCACGGTGTCTCTGACCCTCAGAGCTTTAGATTCATGTTTATTGGAGTGAATCTTGAATTTTCATCACTTTGTTCTTTGGAACAAGTCTTATACTTATTTTCTTGTAGGAGGTTGTATAGGACCTTTCCTACAATTGAAATGCACCAGTAGCATGGTTAGAACCATTTCACAGAACATATACATAACGACATAAATTAAATTTATGTATGTTATTTAAATAATAAACTTTGTTTTGTTTATGTCTCTTATTTATTTCAACTTTATTTAATTAAATGGCTGAGCAATCTCTATTTAAATATGTCACTTGTGTGGGCATCTGAAAATCTTTTTTATTATATATATTTTAGCTATGTGAGGGCAAGCTCATATTGTTGAATTTTAATGGTTATATTAGATCTTAAAACATTTAGCATCATAACAACATAAACATAAGCCATTAGATCACTGAAAGATAGATAAGCACAACCATACAAAAGGAACACAAATATTTATCCTAGGAAAACCCTAAAGGGAAAAACCCAGCAAAATCTTATTCAATATAGATGCCCTAAAAAGATAAAAGGTAGAACCCAAAAGACTGATCCTCCTTCTTCTCCAGCCACAACTTTTTCTTTCTCTCTCTCTCTCTCATGCACTACACAAGTGAGTGTGTGTGTTCCAAATGAGGAGCACCACACCTCTATTTATATTCGTCCATTCACCTAATAATTAATTCAGTCATGTAGGCTCAAGTTAATCATGTAGGCTCGAGTAACCACAACTGGGGTGCTAATGACCCACCTTACAATTTGAGGGGACTTCCTCATCACTCTTATTAGTTCTTCCAATTAGAAGCATCAGAGTATAAAGAAATAAAATTGGTTCTCCTGGTAGGATCATCGGGGACCACAAAAGATACATATAGAATATTCTTCGAAGTTACAATATTTCAACACATACGCTGTGTGAACATGGGTTTTTTTCAAAATGGAAGGTTAGTTTTTTTACTGATGTGACCTCCATAGTGAAACAATGAATGGATAAACACTTCAATAAGGAATAATACATGTCATTTGATAAATTAATTGACACACACACACATCGTCTGGTGGGGATTTGAAAATAGCATTTTAAACTATAGATTTACCACTTGGACAAAATTATAAAACCCTAAGTCAACATGAGGGATTTTTATTTTCACCAAATCCTGAACCAATTATACCAGATGATGTAGTACATCCCATTCAGCACAACCAAACTGATTTCCCCTTTAGACTCATCTACTTTTGAGTCGGGCGAGCATTTTACTGGACTGGAGCGAAACAAGCGAGAGGGCACTTTTGGCAGACTGGTAAATTCATCTTGAGAGAGTTTTTCGACAAAATAATGATGTGGTTAGATACACCAATCAACAGTTTAGAGACCCATAACCTAAAAAAAATTTAATCCATCAAATACTAGAAATGGAGGGCATTTTACTAAGGTCACTTACACATTTTTACGTGAATTTTTATCAAACCCCAGGTCAACGTGATGAGATTTTTATTTTCATCCAATTTAAGGTGTGAGACGCGCAATCGGTAGACGCCAACATGCTGATTGCATTAGGACTACTTTCATCCTCTAAAGCTTCTTTGTCTCTCCTCGGTGGGCATTTCCTTATTGTAATGAATTATTGTGGACATTTTCATAACGCAACTGCTTTAGGGCAGTTTTTCATCACTTAGTTAAATTCCCAAAATTATCATACTCTTGCAAACCACTATCAGAATGTAAAAAAGACATCATGAGACATTAGGACACCATCATGTGTATTTCGAACCTCATCACATCATGAGACTCATATTTTTTTCATTTGACTATCACTAAGCAAACTGAAGGTATGGATGGATAGCCGGTCCACTAGGAAACAAGACCATGTCACCCTTAGAGTTTAATGAGACAATGTTAGCCTATGGAGGGCTTATCGAAATAGCTTCTTAACTTATTTTGAACATCAAAACATATTTCTTCCTATTTTGGAAGACTCCTATTTCATATGTGTGAACACCCTATGGAGACTTGAAGTCATGACCAGATGGAAAACTTACCAAAGAATGGATCCATTACATTCAATGAATTTACTTGTATAAAGACAAACATTGGTGGGCATTTCCAACTGACCTCTCAAACTCCTGTTCTTAACACTTGTCAATTTTTCATACTTTTGAATATGCAAAAACATTTTTCTTCTATTTTGGGAGATTGTTATTTTCCTCATGTGGTCACCATAAGAAAAACTAAGAACATGGAAATATAGAAATTTCATCAAAGAAAAACCGCATACCCTCCGATAAATTTATCATCATCAGGACAATCTCTGGTGGGCATTTTCATGAAGCAACTTAGGCTGTTTTGCCAGTTATATTGGAATAGTGCAAATAAGGATGGGAGACACTTTTGGCAGGTTGACATTTTCCTCCTTAGAGACTCTCTGGGGAGGAAAGTGACATAGTTGTATGCTCCATACAATAATATATAGAATCACATTCTCAATACATTTTTTGCATCATCCTATGAGGCATGGCGAGCCTTTCCTTAAGGCCACTTGGCCAGATTTAACACCAATTCCATACTTGGAAAAATTTCTCAATTTGGACTAATCTCCCTAAAACACCCTTTTGGTAGGTCCATGAATTTTTCTTCATCCACTTCCAAGAAAATATGAATACATGGTTAGGTAGGCAGAAGACCAATCTACAAGACCCCCATGTGCTGCGGCCATTTACTCTAACCCATAATTTAGGGCAGACATCTTTCTGAGGCTACTTAGCCATTTTTGCATCCACCAATGAAACACCCTGTTTTGCATGCATGTTTGTTTCTTCTCAAGAAAGACTAAACCAAGCTCAAATCATGAATCAGTATCCAAACCAACTAGCCGTATAGGATGGTACCATGGTACCAAGCATTCTTCTCAAACCATGAATTGTGGCAGGCATTGTCTTAAGGGTGTTGGGACCAATTTTGACTAAGGCTGTTGGGACCAATTCTTCGTTAAATATATGTTGTAATTTGGTGAGGCAAGTGACATGGTTGTATGATCCATACAACACTCTAGAGACTCATATTCTCAATACATTTTTCACATCATCATATGAGCCATGTTAGGCATTTCCTTAAGGCAACTTGGGCAGATTTAACACCAATTCCATACTTGGACAAATTTCTCAATTTGGACTAATTTGCCTAAAACACCCTTTTGGAAGGTCCATAACTTTTTCTTCATCCACTTCCAAGACAATATGAATAGATGTTCAGGTAGGGCGAATACCAATCTATAAGACCCCCATGTGCTGTAGGTATTTACTCTAACCCATAATTTAGGGAGGGCATCTTTCTGAGGCTGCTTAGCCATTTTTTCATCCACCGAAGAAACACCCTGTTTTTGTAGGATTGTATCTTTCTCCTCAATAAATATTAAAGAAAAATCAAATCATTAACAGGTATATTCCAAAGCAACTAGCCATAGGATGGTACCATGGTGTGGGCATTCTTCTCAAACCAGGAATTATGGCAGGCATTCTCTTAAGGCTGCTGGGACCAATTCTTCCTTAAATATATGCTGTAGTTTGGTGAGGAAAGTGACATGGTTGTATGCTCCATAAAACATTCTAGAGACTCACATTTTCAATACATTTTTCATGTCATCCTATGAGGCATGGGAGGAATTTCCTTAAGGCCACTTGGGGAGATTTAACACCAATTCCATACTTTGAGAAATTTCTCAATTTGGTCGAATCTGCCTAGAACACCCTTTTGGTAGGTCCATAACTATTTCTTCATTCACTTCCAAGACAATTTGAATACATGGTCAGGTAGGACGAAGACCAATGTACAAGAACCCCATGTGCTGTGGGCATTTACTCTAACCCATAATTTAGGGCGGGCATCTTTCTGATGCTACTTAGCCCTTTTTGCATCCACCGGTGAAACACCCTGTTTTGGAAGGCCTGTATATTTATCCTCAAGAAAGATTAAAGAAAACTTGAATCATGAATAGGTATTCAAAACAACTATCCATAGGATGGTACCATGGTGCGGGCATTCTTCTCAAACCATGAATTGTGGCAGGCATTCTCTCAAGGCTCCTGAGACCAATTTTGACTAAGGTTGTTGGGACAAATTCTTCCTTAAATATATGTTGCAGTTTGGTGAGGGAAGTGAGATGGTTGTATGCTCCATAAAACACTTTAGAGACTCACATTCTCAATACATTTTTCACATCATCCTATGAGGAATGGCGAGCATTTCCTTAAGGCCACTTGGGCATATTTTTCTAAATTCACTAGTTCAAAATGATAAATTAATGACTAAAAAATTTGACTAAAATTAGGCTATAAACGACTCTCTTTGAGTTGATGACTAATAGTAGCTAATTTCCACTATCTTATAGCTATTCGTATTTCACTTAGTCATTAATAGCTTGACTTATTAGTCATTGATAATAAATAATTTAGTCATTGATAGTCCATGATTTAGTCATGGATTTAGTCATTGATAGTCAATTATTTAGTCATTGATTTAGTCACGGATTTAGTCATTGATTTAGTAACTGATTGCAACAATTAATGACCAGATATATGACTAAATAAACTACTAGATGATAACGTATTAATGACTAAGCTAAATACGACTAAACATTAGTCACACTATAAGACATGAGAAATCAGCTACTAGAAGTCGTATATATATGAATTTAGCCATTTTCGTAGTCACAAATTTATGATAGGGTATGAAGGAATCGAACCACCAACTTCCTGCCTATAAATAGGCAGGTGCTCTACCATTGAGCTAGAACCCTTTAAGAATTTGTTATTGCTTGATAATTATGATATTTAAACAAATTTTGCATCATTCAAGCATACAAAGTAATGATTGTCAAGTTACTATAGATCCATAATAGCTTACCTTGTACTAGTCCTTCAAGTGATTTGTGCACTTAATAAATGCATTTGAAATACTTGAAGGACTATTACAAGGCAATCCATTATGTATTTATAGTAACTTGATAATAATTATTTTGTATGTTAATTCATCACATTCTACACAAACAAATATTTTCAATAATAACCAATCCAAGCATTAGTGTGTTCGACAATCCAATCTCCCCCTTGAGTAAACAATTTAATTGCAATGTTATAGCTACTCTCCATGCAATGATCAAGTTTTTAAACTTCCAAGCCATCCCCAACAATGTATTTTAACCAAAATCCAACATATACAAAAAATATATAGGAATACTCATAGAAAATATTGGCCTGCTTTTGTTATTTGAGTGCCACTCTAAGTAAGATTTCTTAAAATCAAATGATACTAACATAACTATTTTAAAATACAACATATATAACAAAAAAAATGTAGAAGAAATACTTCATAGAAGACAAGGGGAAGATATTCGAATGTGTCAAAACCCCAAATTTTCACAAAAATTTAAAATTTTGAGATAACATAAAATGTGTACGATTGCAGTTAGATAACTGCTAGCATCTAATATAAGATATGGAACAAACAAATAAAAGTAACCATTTAAGTTTAACACATATAGATTTATTCTGTTTTAATTTTGATGTGTAATGTAAGTAATCTGCATTTGATTATTTAGCTCTACTGATGGTTTGAATGTCAAGTAGGTGAGGAGTCATTTTCTAGTTGGGGATTACTTAGCGATTGCTAACGTATCTGGAATTCTGGATCTTTACAGGCTTGATAGGTAATTTTTGACGCAATAAAAGTTTATTAAGGTGATAAACCAAATATATTTCTTTTAGCATAGAATATACTGCTAGAGTAAAAAATTTTCTTAGAAGACTCAAGATCCTGCAAGGTAAAATAATGTTTCTTTTACTTGATTCATAATTTTGATATTACTTAATCTTTGTGTCATAAGGGTTATTAACGTAACCCTACTGTTTGTCTTTTAATAGATAGATCTTTACGATAGATAAAACCTTCTTCTATCTTTACTTTAAAATATTTCCAGTTCTTAATAGAGCTTAGGGCTTTGTATCATACACATATCATAACTCTTTTTTTGACATAAGAGTTTATTGCTATTATTATTTTAATATTTAAAATGCTTCTTATCATTATAAAAATAGACTTAAGTCTTTCAAAACATAAGCCTATTGTATTCTTTTCAACTCTGTTTCAATTAGGACTCAACATGGTAAATTTATCAACTTAACATCGCTTCTAATTTATAAGATATCCTCTACATAAAAATCGTCAAGATTGTGATTGGAAATCCTATTTTCTTCATGATCAACATAATGTGACAATTTCACATTACCCTATTATTTACTTATATGTGAATAAGTTGCAATAAAATCCTAGAGAGTTTACTATTCTAACTCTAAATTTTAACTTCATCTTGATTTGATTCATCTTAAAACTTGGTAAATATTATGGAGTTCAAAGATCATGTACTTGTAGGTTTTATATCCTACATCTAGTACTATAGATCCCTTTTTAAGTGTAGGAGCTATTCCTGCGTATAAGTGTTATTATATCTATATACACCTTTTTAGTTTAATTCTAATTCTTATAACTTCAACAATCATAGTTCATGATTGTAAGACCAAGTTACTAAAGGCGTTATCAAACCTGTTCAAGATTCTACTATCCTCTTAATCTTTTTCTTACAAGTTTGATTAAGAAAGGTTATGAAATACTTACAATACTAGGCATCGAATTCATAAATACAACCTTTGAGAAACAAGTGCATTGGATCCATATGCAATTTGGTTCTTTACCAAAGCTATTTATAAGGTTAAACATTATGTCTAAACGTTGGTATAACACTTGTTCATCGTCGAGGCTTGACTTTGTTTGGAAATGATATAATTTTGACTTTATCTGATAACACATTATCATTTCATGCATAGTGTAATTGATTTAACAAATAATTGGGTTTGAATGATTGCAGTGGAGACTATACAAATAACCCACCGTGACATGAAAATATTTGAGTACACGTGGAACTCTCCTCACCATGAAATACATGACTTATAAGCCTTACCTTACAACCCTAACATCATTGTTCAGCGAGGGTTTCGGTTTCTGCATTGTTAGGTTCACTGCGGCCATTAAGGGCTCATAGCTACTCGCATCCAACTCCACTGTCTGTGCATTTTTGAATTGTTGTTGTTTAGGATGAGAGTTGTGATGTTCACAACTCATGATTGAGTTGATTCCTGCTAGTAAATCCTGCTGTGCATGAGGATAGTGTTTACACAGTCAAAAGTTTTAATGTTGAAGTCATGGTCTGGCCACTATCAGTGCTTGCTCTTGCTCTAGTTGTCATTGTAGATCATGATTTTATCTGGCTGCCTTCTTCTCAGGTGAAAAACAAGGGTTACATTGCTCATGGAATTGCTCTTCCTTCTTCTTGACCTCAGTTATCAACACTTTAGGTAACAAATTGTTCCTAAGAAGTTGCAAGCTATAAAGTAAATACAGTTACAAATTTATATTCAAGTTTTTAAATATAAAATGGTTTCCGTTTTGCAGGTGATGGTTCGCCTTAACACTGGAAGGGACCACTTCACAGTTGGACTGGCATTCAGTCTGCGGGTAAGCCCCGGTTACAAAATGTCTCTCCCTACTTATTCAGACCTTAGGGGAAAGTTTGGAGTTGGAAGAAGTTACATCATGGTCTTTCCCAGTCTTGGGTTGTTGTTCTTTAGTTTACTAGTTTTGGTTTTGATTGAAATATCCTTGCTTTTAGTAGGGTGGCTCTGGCTCAATGCTGTGACTTGTAAAGGTCTCTTATTGTGTTAAAACGATTTTATAATAATGTATGTTTGATACTCAATCTGTTGTTTTCGTTATTTAAAACCCCATGTCACAATATGGGTGCACCGTCTTAAAGCTGGTTTTTGTAGTTTGTTTAAGTTTTAATCCTTTTCGGCCTGTCAAGCAATAAACAGTTTCTTTTAAAAGAAAAGGATTTTCCTTCGAGCTTGGACTCATTTTATCTTAATGCTATGAATGTTACTCTTTGTACTTAAGATTATTACCTTGTTCGTCTATGAAATAATAATTTTATAGTTTATTCATTACATTAAAATTATTGTTAATAAATTTAAGACTGTTATTCAGTCATGGTATAAATTGTGTTACTTATTGGCTCATCATTTTCTAGCTAGGGTTTCCTCAATGAAACCCTTGTTTAAAATAATTCTTTCAATTTATTTAAGTAGGTTCTTTTACTTGTAAAGCAAATATTATTTAAGTTAATATTATAATTTGTATATATATTTTTTCTATAAAGACTGTAACAAGTCTACCATAGTTCAATTTTTCAATGATAATGTTTCAAATAGTAGAATTATAGCTTAACTTTTTTTCTTTTATTAAAACAAAGAAAATAATAAAGGGTTTTGACCTTGTAGTTACTCTTCTTGTATAAACCTGTTAATAATTTCAGAACAGTTCTTACATAGATATGTATTTCATTTATGAATTTGTTATTATCATATTCATATTGTTTAATTTACTGAAGTTGACTGGTTGAAAATACTCGGAATTCAGCTTTTGTAACTTAGCTTAGTTTACTCTTTATATTTTAAATACTTTAGTAATACACTACTTGCTTATTAGTAAATGTTAGACTTAGTGTAGTCAATATTATTAGTGAATAAGCGATATGAATAGTAGTTATATTTTTAATGAACTGAATGCAAACAAAGTAGTTTAACTACATTTCTTTTACTGCATAAGCAACTCGTTATCAAATAAACATAAAGAAAATATATATACAACATAACACTATTTACCTTCCTACATATTTTTTTATTTGAAAATAAAAGTATAATATACTGTGTATATACATGACATGTTAACTACTAGTGTATTCTCTTAACATATTAATTCTTCTACCTATAATGGAATACTACAGTTTCATTATCAGTACATTTACATAAACAAAGAACATAGATAACCAGGTTATTGGTCCTTTTGATAATAACCTATATATTGCAGTACATTAGTTTTCTATTATGAAATGCATATTACATCTATTCATTTCAGTTCCTTATCATTTCCTTCATCTACTTTAAATATTCTGTCTATGCTGGAGTACGGTCTGGTCCTTCCAGACATGGAAAAGCGAAGATAAGAATTATTTTCTATCTATTTCATATTCATTCTTTCAATAAAATAAAAGATTACTAACTATAACGGTTCACAACTAAACATTTAACATTCATTAATGAGTCAGATTCACATTTTACTATCTAACACAGTAACACAATAGAATGTAGAACCTGATTGAGATGGACAACAACAGCGTTAGGAGGCTGCTCGTCCCTACAAAACTCCTGGAGAGCACTCAAACAATTCTTTCTCAAGACCCCCAAACCTCTTCCTGGTCTTCTTAGATGAGAACTGGTGGAGCATGCAAACAATAGACTAGTCCAATGACTCAGAAAACACTTTACACTCAACAGTAAGATCCTTTAGCTGAAAAGTTGCACTAGATCTCTTAGCAGTTAACCCCTCAAACTCTTTCCACAAATTCCCTTGCCATTGAAGTTATCTGAAGTACATTCACCTGAATGATCACTTCTCTAGAATGAGCAGCCTCAGCTCTCTTCAATAGGAATTTTTATAAAGATTTCCTAGGTCTTTTGGGTTAGTTGTCATTAATTGAGCCACCTATTCTGATCCCACTTTCTTGGGGGATCATAACCCCAAATGTAGGGAAGTTTCCATCTGCAGTAGTTGGAAGTGGTTTGAGGATGCTCCACATGTCTAAGTCCTCTCCACTCAGTCTCCTCCACCAATTTGACAAGTAACATTATTTTAACAACTCTCCTGAGCTATTGCCTCCACCTCTATTTATTTATAATTAAAATATTCAGAATTACATTTAATATCCTTGACTCTGTTGAGTCATCAATTACAATTTAGCATAAAATTTAACATATTGTCTTTACATAAAATCAAATAAGATAATATTGTTTTTGCAAAATTGGGGCATGTGACAGAATGCATGTACTATTTCAGTGGCGCTATAAGCAAGATTTCTTGCAATGAAAGGATATGAATAATATTGATTTCATCTCACAACCGAAAATGTTTTCATAAGATCATAACCATCAATGTTATGAAGCTTTTGTGGGGAGTGATTTTCCCATATAAAGGGATTGATGTCACAATTATCTATAGGAAGAAAGGTAAGTACATCCAAGGTCAAGAGATTCCATGCCCAAAAATGTCTTGAATTAACCCCACAACCATTTCCCACCCAAAGTTATGTTGGCAAAGGAAATCCATTATTCAAAAGGAAAACACAGGATTGTATTTTATGCCTAAAACATTTTGCAATAATGTGTTGGTTGGTTGAAGCATTTCTTAAAAAACATTGACTGGTATGGGAGGCTACATTCTTAATCAATACATGCAAAGTGTCTTCCTCTGTGAGATCACTTGCATGCTGGGTTGTATTGTAGGCATTATGCGCTACAATTTCTCCCCATGAAATCAATTTATTAATGGTTTACTTGTAGAAATTATGGCAATGATTTTACCCCATGAAAATACATTTCTCATACAAGAAAACACATGGTCATTAATGCCCAAGAACAAAACATATGACTAAATTTATTCGAGCAAGAAAAGCCATGAACTTGGCATATTCTTGGCCTAATACGAACCAAAAACTTGTTATGAAACAATTTTCCAAAGTAATGCAACAACAATTATCATATTCTTTTTTACAAATCAAATCAAATTTTCAAAGTGGTACAAAAAACACTTAATATGTTCCATTACCAATTGGTTTACTAATTATAAGTCCCTCTTCATAGACCTTCCTCACGAAACCATAAACACTTGCGAGAGTAATGTGTTATAGAAAATAACTCATCACTAACCATCACACAAACATAAAATCCAATAGTAGTGAAGTAGAAGGACAACATTCTAAAAATTCAAGGAGTTTTCCAAGTCTATACATATCTATGCTGAGAACCTATTCTCCATTTCCACCGTGCTACTTTACCCTCAAACAATTCAATCTGATTTAGTCTGACATCTCATCCCTTTCCAACCTATTGCAATGTCATATTTACAGGTTCATTCTTAACAAAGGAAAATGTGCATAAATGGAAAGGAAAAAAATAAAATATTACAGATAAACAACTACCTAAATGTATTCATGATGAGTGATGTTTCCCTCTCGTAAAGTTGAATTTAACCCTACATATTGCATGATGTGTCAGTAACACAAGCTTAACCGGCATATTTTTGCTAGACTGCCTATTTTCATGTATGCATTTTCTTGCAAACTTGATACAACATTTTTCTAGCACTATTGTATTTCCTCCAATCCTTGGCAAAATATGTCCAGCAGTAACTAATAACAACCCATTTTTATCAAAGCATGGGATCAATGACTTTCTTGTAGATAATTATTGTAGAATTCATTGTGACATCAGAATCTAAAGCTTTAATCTAATCAATGTCCATATATTAATGAATAGTGTTGTTTGAGTCTGCAAATTTTTGCATATGTTGTTTCCTTTTATCAGCTTTTCTGAAAAGGCTATTTTTCTGAGTGACAACATTTGAAAAAGCATGATATATTGTTATAGGTATCGTATCCAAAGTGGAAAAAAGGTTGCAATCATACAAAGACATCCAATGCAAAGACAAAAATAAGTATTCAATTCATTAATCTAGCATAGTTTATTTCATTATTTAGCATAAAAAGACACTCATCCACTTACATTGGAAATTTACTACATAAATAAATATTTTGGCAAAAAGGACAAGCAAGATTCTACAGAAGCTATCATGCAATTAATGGGATTCAAGTTAGGAGCCATTATTTAAGAAAGCTATGTTCAGGAAGGCCCTAGACTTCTGTGTCATTGACCTTTGAGAAAACTAACATAATGCCAAGTAAACCTTTATTTGATTGGTTACATCAGCTCAGGGATTCAAGATAGGGTTCATATTGTTCTCGTGTCACTCTCAACAAATAATGATGCATATTCACAAAATAAGAAGGCTCACAGATAGCATTTTCAGCACCACTGGACAGAAACATAGGTGTCTCATCTCCCCTCTTTGATTTAGGTTATACCCAATTTGGTAATAGGATTATGGTCAAGCAAATAGAGGACCAAATTATGGTTGTTTCCTTATTAATATAATTATTCAAATATTCCTATATGTTGATGATTTAAGGCTTCTACATCACACAGTTGAGGGCTTGTAGTTGCAGAATAAACTATGCTTCCTTCATTTGCTTTTTACTAATAAAAAACTGATAGCCAATATTGAGAAAACAAAGGTTATAGCTTTCAATCATCCAAAACAAGAGGACTTGCATATCTAACCTTCTAATTTCTAAGATTTATAAGTAGTACATTGCCCTCCCCACTCACAAATTCCAGCACTTTTCCCTCCATTTCAAGATACTGATCCTGAGATCCATTTATTTGATGCCTACTCAAACCCAAATATTTTTATAGCTGTAAGGTTAGGTTTGTAATTGAGTTTGTGAGAATCGCTTATGTAAAGAAATTACTGGTACTCATGTCTTACATGACTATTGTAAAGCAAGCAAACAATTAACTTTCATCATTATATTGACCAAGTTCTGAGTCCCGCTATTGATTGTGAACAAATTTGTTGATATTTTCCACCTTTGAAAACCTCAATAGAGGCACCCTTGTAAACCTCAATAGAGGATTGGTTAAAACTTGATACAAAATTAGGGAGGCATTGTTAGGATTGAACAATGCATTACCAACTTCTTCCTTCATACTTCATCTCACACCCAATAATATAGAATTTAGTCTCCTAAAGAATATTGTCTCAATAGGCTCTTTAGAGTTGGATGACTTTTGATCTCTGAATTTTAGACTTAGTATCAAGAATCTTAGATTGATTTTGGTATATTGTAATTTAATGTCTAGATTACTACTTGATTAATTTTTAAATTGTTATCTATATTAACATGTAAGAGTGCATGAAACCCTTGTCTTCCTGCACCTTCACTACCATTTTGAATAATTGCGTCTCTCTCTGTCCCATTGCGTCAACCTCACCAAAGAATTGTGTGTGACAGCAGCTGGTGTGCTTCTCCTAGAGGCGTCTTCACTGCTGCACCCTCATCCATGGAAGCATTCACCCTATATATGGATGAGGGAACCAAAAATTGCATAGGTGTTTATGTTAGGAAGATTGTATTGCTAGATAAGCGAGTTTAGGGAAAATCTTCAATACCCTAACGATCAACAGTAACACCAATTTCTAAGGAAAGACTAGAGGGTGCATTCATATCTCGCATCAAACTTAACAGATTCAACGCTAATATAGTGGCATCTTATACAAATCAAACCCTCTCTAAGGCTTGTAAGCACCAACACTTCCATTCAACATTGTATATTGTTATTTTTAGGATATGTTTTCAATTTTGTGTAGCAGTTGGTACAGTTTAAAGATAAGCATTTCCAGTCACCTTCTTATAATTCATATCATATATGTGTTTTTATCCTTACATCAAAAGAGTGAAAACACTTTATTTTCTTTATGCCAATGATTTGTTTTCAATTATATGATAAAAAATGCAGAACTGTGACATTGACCTAAAAAATTGATAAATTTTAACCTTTGAAAGTATTGTTATTAATGGTAGTGTGTATAAGGACATGTAAAATCTCTTTTCTTTTTTAGACATTAGTTATTTGTGGAAGCTTTAGTTTTTCTAAATTGGTATTGCTTACTAATAATTGTGTTCTAAATGCTATTATTCTATTTGTATTTTTTAACGTTGTCCTTGTTTGAGTCTGCTAATTTTTGCATATGTTGTTTCCTTTGATCAACGTTTCTGAAAAGGCTATTTTTCTGAGTGACAGCGTTTGACAAATCATGATATATTATTGTAGGTGTCGTATCCATAGTGAAAAAAGGTTGCAGTCACACAAATACATCCAATGCAAAGCCATAAATAAGTATTCAATTTATTAATATAACATAGTTTATTACATTCTTTAGCATAAAAGGACACTCATCCACTTACATTGGAAATTTACTACAGAAATAAATCTTTTGGAAAAAGGAAAAACAAGCTTCTGTAGAAGCTATCATGCCATTAATGGGATTAGAGTTAGGAGCCATTATTTAAGAAAGCTTTGTTCAGGAAGGCCCTATCCTTCTGTGTCATTGACCTTTGAGAAAACTAACATAATGCCAAGTAAATATTTATTTGATTGGTTGCATCAGGTCAGGGATTCAAGGCAGGGTTCATATTGTTCTCGTGTCACTCTACACAACTAATGGTGCAAATTCACAAAACACGAAGTCTCACAGATAGCATTTTCAGCACCACTAGATAGAAACACAGGTTTCTCATCTCCCCTCTTTGATTTAGCTTATACCCAATTCAGAAAGAGGATTTTGGTCAAGCCAGAATAGGAGCAAATTATGGTTGTTGACTTCTTAATATAATTATTCATAGCTTCCTATATGCTGATGATTTGAGGCTTCTACATCATATAGTTGAGGGCTTGTAGTTGTAGAAGCAACTAGGCTTCCTTCGTTACTTTTGTACTAATAAAAAACTGACATCCAATATTGAGAAAACAAAGGTTACAATTTTCAATCTTCCAAAACAAGAGGCTTTGCATATCTAACCTTCTAATTTCTAAGATTTATAAGTAGTATGCTACCCTTGCCACTCAAAAATTGCAGCACGTTTCCCTCCATTTCAAGATATTGATCCTGAGATCCATTTATTTGATGCCTACTCACACCCAAATATTTTTATAGCTGTAAGGTTATGTTTGTAATTGAGTTTGTTAGAATCGCTTATGTAAAGAAATTACTGGAACTCATGTTTTATAGAACTATTGTAAAGCAAGCAAACAATTCACTATGCTCAGTTATTTATTCCAAGGAAGGACTATAACCCAAGGTGTGGGTTGCATGCAGGGAAACTCAAATAACAAGTTGTGAAGTATAGTAATACAAGGGAATGGATCACAAATTTGGATTGTGAAAAAAAAATTAATTTATTACACCTATTCCAAATGAAACTTGATACACGATCTTAATTTTAGGGGATCCAATTTCCACAAAAAAAGGAAATAAGGTATACTAGTTCTGGTTTGAAATTAAACCTCAAAAATCCGATTGTGGGTTGCATGCAGGGAAATTCAAATAACAAGTTGGGAATCATAGTAATCCAAGGAATAACTTGCAAAATTGGATTATGAAAATAAAACTTAATTTACTACTTCTATGCCAAATGCAACTTGATACTAAATCTTAATTTCAGAGGATTGAAATTCCATGAAAAAAGAAAATAAGGTATTTATTATTAAATACATACTGGTTCTAGTTTGAAATTAAACCTCAAAAATCTGATTCATTATTAATGAATGTTCTTTCCCATAGGACCTGGATCAGTACGTAGCCTAATAGATCGTAACTTCGTAGAGTCAATCAAACCCAAGTTGTTGCTGACTAAGAATATGAAATAGGCTAATAGTCACTACAAAATCTAGTTATATTACTCATTAATCATCACTGCAACATATAGTTAACTTGTTGACTAAAAATAATGGAATAAGGCTTATACTCACTGCTTCCAGTTTGGTCCTTCATGTGGATTAGGGGAGAGTAGTTAGTAAGAGAAATGGTCCTTGTGTTAAGGATTTTATTGAACATTCAAGAGCCATGCATTAACCATAACAAAGTCTTATTTAGAAGAGTTGGATTTATAGTTTCACATGGGAGGCATCCCCAGCAGTTCCCCAACCCAAGGACTGAGGAAAACATCCTTTTTTTTCTAGGACATCACTGGGAGAATAGGGGATGCACCATTCTCCTCCCACACCCTCCCAGTACAAGGATATTTCTCCCTATCCCAAGGGACATTTGGGGGCCATCCCCAACCCGACCAAGCAATCCCAGGGATGCCTAAACATATGTTGAATCCACCAACTAATATCGTGTCCATTGTGGCACCCTAATCAACAAACAGGTACGTCATCTGTGTGACCACAACCAAGTATACAATGGCAGATTGGCAGCATGCATAATATGCACCTAACTTATTCAAATTCAGTTACCGTATAGATACCATCAATTTTTTAGATCTCCTATGGCTATCCCATCCTCTTCTTTGACCATTGCTACCTTGTAAAGGAATGTGCAAAAAAAATTTCAACAACATTGGAAGTTTTAACAGTTGTTAAATTTGTTAAAAGTCTAGGAAGGAGAAACTTAAATTCATGGGAACAATACCATGATAATTGTGTTACATTGATGCAAATAGCATCCAATGAAGCATGACAAGGTGATTATCCTATAGATTTTTCAATCCAATTTCTCAAAGTACAGAACTATAATGTTTTTAGTATTTACCATCACCAGAACCCACATTTTTTGCTCAAACCATTGAGATAGAATCACTACATGGAAAAGATCATTATAAGTCCCCAACCCATGGTTTTCATTTCCAATTTGTATGGTGTATGATTCTATGTATGTAGCTAGTAAACTTTCTGTTTATCTTATTTTTTTCATACTAAATAAGAGGGCAACTAATTGTGAGACGAAGGGGTCCTGGTAATCTGGGTAGACTGTGTATTTGATTAATTAAGAAAATGGGTGTTTCTGATGGCCATTTATCCTTAATTTTGGGTGTTCAATCCTTAGTGTTTAATGACTTTGTCTACTATTTTATAAGTTCTGGTTGATTAATGAAGAAAATGGAAGTTTATGTGTGCTGTTGATGGTCATTTATCCTATGTTTTGGGTAGCGTTTACTGACTCTGTCCGCTGTTTTGTTGGTTTTGGATTCCAAATATCTGCATCAGTTTGGGTGTCCTATCATGTGTTCCTTCTTAGGCATAGCTGTGATGTTTAATGTTTTTCGATTATGTTTCTCATATCTATATATTCCTTCTACAATCTCATATTTATATGTTCCTTATTTGGCTTGTGGTTGTTATATCTCTGAGGTTCATACTATTTGCATGCTTTTCTATTACAATCTCATATGAATTTTGTTCCACATTAATAGTAAACCAACCTCCTGGTTTTACAGGCTCATCTTCTTTGTCTGTTAGCTAGGAATAGTATTTGCTTGCTCAATACTATTGGTTTTGTTCTTTGCATTTTCCACTTTCCTAGATAAAAAGCAAGAGATCTTGGAATATCAACGAGTTATAGTGGATTGTCAGAAGCACTATACACTTTGATTGTAAAGGTCATTTCCCTGGATTACAAGTCCTTGTATCTGTTACTAAATGCCATACTTCCATTGATAATTTGCTCCATTGTATTAACTTTTATTCAAAATATGCCATCCATGGAGGAATCTACAAGTGAATCTTTAAGATATGGCAACATATTTTCATTCATTATCCTAAATATCATTGCAATTGTTTTTGTTGTTTATCTCCTTGTCTACAAGTTTTTGAATTTCAAGAGCTCGTCATCTTACAGACAGTACGCAATAGGCATGGTACTGCTGTTTGTTGCTCCTGTATGTATACCAGGAGGCATATATATACATCATCTGAGAAATAATAGGGATGCACACATGGGCTTGTAAGAATACTATTCAAGGATTTCATATGATAATGATGCGTTAGATACACAGTTTCTCAGTATTGATGAGGATATTGATATGCAAGAAAATGAAATGGAACTTGGGAATGAAGTACTGCATTAAGTTTCTACTCGTGAAGGAGCCTTTGCAAGGATTTACAATAATTTATTCACAAGAATTTGGTTGTTTCTATCTCATTACCACCCTGCCTTAGGCCAAGAGCATAATGTCTTCGAACTTTTAAGTAGCGTAGATGTTTGGTTATATTTATTTACATATTTTTGCGGGGAAACTCTGGGGCTATTCTACAACAATAACCTGGGGAAAATATCACAGTCAAGAGGGAATTCCAATGCGACAGTGTTTGTATCCATTTACTCTTCATTTGCTTTCTTTGACCGGCTTTTGTCAGCAACCCTTGAGTACATCCCAAGGTATTCTCTATCCTATATTTTATAATATCTTATGAGTTTGAAAAAATCAAAGATAACAGCTTGCTTAGATCAAAGATAACACCTTAGGCACCCACGTTCTTATCTTGGATTGGGACTTATGTGCATATTTCATGAATATGTATGCATATTTATATTCTATCTTTCTCCTCACAAATTATGAAAAATAGAAATAGATTGAACATTATCAAAGAGGAGTGAAACATACTAATAGAACCTTATTGCTATTATATTGGGGCAACCTCTAAAACTCTGAGACTATTCCTAAGCAGCCACAAGAGTAGTAGAGGGGCCACTTCATATGGCTCAGTTTCATAAATTTTTACATGAACAACAAATCCCTAGAACGAACCTTAAGATTCTTATCATTGTCTACCAAGTGATAGGTATGCATTATGAAGGGTTGCAAGCATTGCTACCTACTTCCTTGGATGCAACCTCTTAGAGATTCAGATTCACTTGTATATGTATATTGAACTTCCTTTAGTTTGGAGCTGGTTAGACTTACAGTCAAGACTACCTTCACACTTCTTAAGTGCCCAGGTTCTCTTTGTGGCTCAATAAGTCCAGGCTGTTATACTCGTAGAGAAACACCAAGATGTCAAGTTTCAACTAACAAATAGTTTGAATGATTTAGCTACGTTTTTTCCATGGAAGGATGATGGAGGAAATATGAAGCAAATAGTATGACAATAGGGGAAAGCCACTATCAAGAATGGGCATGTTGATGACATAATTAAAGCAAGGTCCCATGAAGTTGTATTTCTTTTTACTTCTTTCAGCCTAGCTGCTGAGAAACATATCAAATAGTTCAGGCAGAGTCCAACCGTGTAGTGTTTATTGTTGAGGGCTCCTTAATAACCTCATCCCTACCTAGTAAGATATTTTGCAAACTTAAGAAGCATAATAGTTCACCTCTGAAAGTATTCTTAACCATATTAAACTATTAAAGGAGGAATAATTCCTCCGAAATGGTATTTTCTGGAACAAATCAATGGTAGCAATGTTTTTCCAGAGAAATTGACCTGCAACTAGGAATGGTGCCTCCAAAGCTATTGCTCAAAGAACATTATGATGCATCAAGGCCAAGAATCCCTTCCTGTCTTCCCTTCAACAAACTTTCCTTCTCTTTCCAGCAAGCAACAAAAGCAGGAGACTCTGCTCCAGCAAACCTGTCATGGTAGTAAACTCTTCCCATTTAGTGTGTGTAACACATTGATTTTAACTTTCAGCTTGTCAGGATCAGTGTTGGGGCATAACTATGCACTTACGAGAAAGAACGCATGTGGTAGATTGAAATTACCTCATGGTCTCTTGGAGTCTGCTTTTATGTTTTTCAATGATACCATCTAGCAAATGAGAATTAGGAAACCCATAGAATTAGTGCGGGTGACACCATAAGTTGCCATAGATATTGCTTGGAGCTAGTTGCAGTGTACTAAACATTTGGTTGGAATGTTACAGATTATAATAAAAAAACTAATGCAGAAGAAACACATAAGCAGTAAGAGCTTAGGTCAATCGACTTATCCCATGGACAGCTGGAAAAAGGACGTGGGGTTGATATTTTAGAATGGTTAAAGGCCTTTGTGTTAATATTTTTAAAATGATTTTTCTTACCCCTCTCTAAAGTTTCCAAATCATGGAATTCTAATTTTATCCCATTGATAGCTAGAAAAAGGTCCTTGGTCTCAATATTTTTAAAATGGTTTTTCTTACCCCTCTCCGAAGTTGTCATGATTTTTCATGGACTTCTTGAAGTTGATCCCCATTTTAAATTTTAGAAATTTATGGGAGAAAATCTACTCTGGTTTACCCAAAGGCCTGTAAGAGTTGGGCCAACTCTCTCTTCAAGGAACATAAATGGAAACTAATATTTCCTTTTCCCTATACCTAATTTGTCATATCCTTTTGGGAAAATTGAATTGGATAGCCCCACAGACATCATAATTTTCAAAAGGATATTACTGTACACTAAGACTAATTTGGTATTTGTAAAGGCCATTTCCCTACAAGAAATTAAGGCATTGAATACCAAAAAGAAACCATAGCCAAACAAAAATCTTAAACAATATATCTGAGAAGGTGAGCCCCTACTGCAAGCCAAAATATTGATTCATATTAACCACTCGGTATTTGTGTTTAACATTTGGTCTCTTGTTGAAAGACAATAAAAACATTTACTGAACTTTGACTTCATATGTTCTAACAAAATGTAATCTATCTTAAGGGATCGGAATAGGGAAGATATCTACCAGCAGTTTATAAAGAGACAAATATCTTAAAATATTATATTAGTGAAGACATATCTATCCAAATTTTATCCAAGTTTCTTGGGTTTCTCCCTCTCAACCTTTCGCACCAAGCTGGCCTTATATGCAGAACATTTGTTGTAGGTCTCAATGTTTGTCTCTGCCATTTATGGGAGCTGGTCACATAGTCTTATGATCTCTCTTGGCTACTTGAGGGTGTGTTCTCACAAATTATGAGTCCAGACAGATCACAGTATCTCTCATAATGATAGGGCATGTAGACTATGTTTCCTAAGGGGGGCCAAATCAGGAAATTTTCATTTTTAGGTGCCACATTTGTGAGATTTGAGGGAGATCTTGTTTTCTTTACAAACATTATAGCTAACTAGATAAGATAAATTTATTAATGATGAGTCTTAACAAATAAATAAAAAAAGTAGGTCAATGGGATGCATTGAGAATGCAAAAGAAACTCCTAAAAGATAAAAGCATAAGGAAAGAATCTACATAAAATAAATGACCGAAGAAAAAACAAATGTAAATGACAATATCAATCTAGATTCTATAAAATGTAAGAATAACCTACTGCGTAGTCACAGTAGAAGTAGAAATCAAGGTAGAAGAGGAACAAAAAGTATACTTGGGATCCACATAGGCTAAAGATATCACCACAACAGAAGAGGAAACTCCAGACTCTGCATCTAACACATAAATACTTGGCTTTGTTTCTCAAAGATACAATTGTCATCAGAAAATAGGCCTTAATTGCTAATTCAAATCTACTAGATTTATCACATCTTTCAGCCCATCGCTGTCACCATGAACATCATGTTTCATGTGAATGTTGCAGATATTGCAATGGCACCTCGATCAACATAATTTCAGTGGGAAAGAGCACATCAAATTGTGAAACATAGCTCATTATTATAGGTTGTTAAATGGAACAAGGTGCCATCTCTTGTTGAATTGGCTATGCAAAAAAAATTGAAAGATAAATCCAAGCATTCCAAGGAACTTGGACTCAAATGGTCTCCCTTGCTTGTCTGATCCTTTACAGATTGGTCAAGTGTTTCTCCACGATACTCTTAAACTAAAACATATTAATTTGGAAATAGCTTGGGTGACATCAAATTCTAGGTCTATCACTTCCAAGTTCTCTGGGATAAAAAGACACTCTTGTTGCTCCCTAACAAGATCTATCTAGACAAGGATATTACAAGGATCCAATTTGAGTTTAAGCATGATCAACCACAAGTAGTAGCCACTAAATAGGACAGCAAATAGGTAGTTATTCAATACTTTAAGGCAGTGATTTGTGCTTCTCCACCTTTGGGGTTGTCACACCCTTGGATGGCTAAATGATGACTTTGACAATTTGGCCATTTCCATGTGCTTTTCAATATGTTAATTCTGAGCATGATCTTATTTTCCTCACAAAGACAAATCAAATCCATGAAATAATGCTTCCATTAACTCTAGATACCACGAAGACTTGACTTTTAAAAAGATAAACTAAGATATGTGGGTTTCTGTGGCTCTAGGGGAGTTGTTATTAAAATTTCAATCCCTAGGTGACTATTGTCCTTATGTTCTCAATCAATCAAAATGTTATTTTTTTCATAGCACAAATCACACAATATCTAGAAAGTAAATAGCAGATGTGTAAAACAATTACACACATAGGGAATTTCTCCTTCAAATCAGCTTATTATTAACTTAATCAAAGCTTACATTTTCTAGGGATAAACTATTATACATATAAAATGGGTCCCTTTAAATATATGCAATAAGCTGTAGATTATCCAAATGCAGGAAGAAGTGAGAAATAGTGCCCAAACTATGCATAGAACATAATCTTATTTGGGTATGCAGCCTCATATGGTTGTCTCAATGCCCAAGTTACATAGATGATGCTTCATTACTATTGCACAAATTCCCCCCCAAAGGTGCCCAAAAGGTGTTTTTGTTGCCCATATCAGCCCATCATTGGAGGTATACTGCTGGTATGAGGCCCAAACACCACTCAACGAAGCTATGATTTCTTCATGTCATGTCTCCCTTTCTCTTGTTATTTATTGTCTTTGGAAAATTAACAATGTTTAAGAGAACTCGAAACTCTTAAAGCATATTGCAAGTGAAATTAGGAATGTATTTAATCTACAAGAAGAACATGAGAGATTGCAGCACATGATTTTCTGCATTGCTAACAATATTTGGAACATTTAACATCCGACTCCTCTCATTAGATGCATAAATTACCGCAAACGGTTATCCTAAAGCCCAAATAGAGGTTGATCTAATGTTATATAGTAAAAAATTCTTAGATTGCAACATCTTCATCAAATCATTCATAAAATCAGGATCATTTGAAAAAAATGCCCCTAGTTCTTCATGGTTTGCACTTGATTGCATCAATACCGTAAAGGCCAAAAGTCGAATGTAGCTGAACTGTCGGCGAGTGCTCAGAGAAGGAAATTCACATGTATACCTGATTCAAGTCCATAGGGAAAAATTGAGCTCAATGGGTATCTCATATTTATCAATTAACTGCTTTAGAAGGACCAGATCTTTTGGCTATAAATGCAAATCAGGAATGTGTATTACTTGTAAACTTGGTAGACTTCTAACATTTAAATTTTCTACAATGTTTGGACCACTTTTAGAATAAAATTCAAGATGTAAATTCGACCCTAATTGGCTTGCTACTTCACCACAACCATTTTCTAAAACACATGAGAATAGGCCCAATCCTTCTTCTTTACTTCCCCATCCTTGTGATAAAGCAAGCAAAAGACGATTCAACACTGTACTTCCTGACAGTTTTCCACTTAGGTGTAACTTGGCAGGGTTAATATTTACAAGAGTTGCAAGAGCTTGAAGAGCTACTAAAGTATGTCCGAATCATTTGATGAAATAAGGTGTGTGAAATGCTGCATAAAACATACAACTTTAAAGTGGCAAAAAAAACACCAAAACCAATGAAGAAGGATAGAAGGCAGTAAGTAAGAGGCAGAAGCCTCAAAAGGAGATACTTATAATACATAGTTCATACTTCTAATTGACTAGAAGAGCCCTTATTTTGAAAATTTTCAAATATTATAGCAAGTACACTCAAGATTTGCAAAACTACGCCCTTTGGAAACAAATTCTCCTCATCCAAAAAACTCATTGTTAACTGCAGGTCTTTTCTTGAACTAACATACTTGCTAAAAAACAAGTTGAAATGTAGAAACATCTCTTTCCAATGATGAAAGTTGTCCTATTTATATACCACCTCAAAGTTACAAACAAATACACAAAACAAAAATAAAAATTAAGATAAATACATAGAAGCTCACAACTCACCTTATCATCATAATCCCAAGTAAATCTTGAGAGAGGATCTTCAATATCCTCCAATGGAGTATTAATTATGCTCCAAATGAAATCAGTTACTTTCTAAGGCTGCAAAAGTTGTGGCATAACAACTGAATAAACAAAAGCCACTAGTGAAGGAAACATCAAATTAGGCGCTAGGGTCCACTAGGAGATATGGACAAAAGATGGATTGAAATGTCTATGGTCCCACCAGATAGGAGATGGATCAATTCAAACAAAAGCAATAACACCCTAAAGTGACAATGTATAAGTCTTTTACAACTTAAATCCTAATACAGTAAAAAGTTTAATGAAGAATGTCACTTCAAATCAATATTACTCATATCCTGCATGAGAAACAAGGCAAGAAAAAGGAGGAAAATAGAAAGTAAAACAATCAACACATTATATCACTATTCTGTCCAAAAAGATGAAATGACATCTTTTGAAAAAGAACATAAAGAAATAAAAAGTTCAATGGAAGTTGGAATGTAAGTTGTAACTTCATTATAGAACACATAAATGATAAAACATTTATAAAACCTTTCTCAACAATGTTCTCTCTAATTCAGAAACCAATTGAATAATCATGCAAACATCAATTGAACAATGGCACCAGGGTTAGCTCAAGCAGTCATGAGCCAGATGTCAAATCTTTCCTCCCAAAATTGGGGAGGTCACTGGTTAGAATCTCTTAAGTTTTGATCACCTCAGGGTTAGACTCCATAATTAGGGCCAACAGTTTACCCCATTTACCATCCATGAATCATGGGGGAGTACAATGGTTTTACACAAGATTGTTCATTCTGAAAAAAAAAAATCAATCAAACAATGAAATTCCCATGTATTGCCAGTCATGAGCCTGATGTCAGATCTCTTCTCCCAAAATTGGGAAGGTTAGACTCTCTTTAGTCTTGATCACCTCAAGGTTAGACTCCATAATCAGGGGCAACAGTTTACCCCATTTACCATCTATGAATCATGGGGAAGTACAATGGTTATAGAAAAAAATATGAATCAAACACTGAAATTCCCATATGCTGGTATGTCCTGCTTTGTTGTGTTGTGTCCTACACCCAATGCAGACAATCCAGATTACATGTGCAATTAAATGTTTAAAAATTCAAAACTTTAAGCTCAACAAGTTACAAGATCTCTCCATATAACATTATTTTATTTTAATTTCACCTTGAGAATTCATTTCTATGTCATTGACTCCTCCACATCATAGTAGCATAATTCAGCCATATTGGAGTTTCTTGTACAGAAATTTAGAGGGAGTTCAAAAATCATCAAGTATTCGGCATAGTACGAATACGATAAATTTTCCCACCATTGCATAGTGATTATACATTTTTTACAAATGTATTATTCATCTAAGAGATTGCAATTCAATTGCAATTGGAAAAGCAAATTGAACACGCAAGTCTTCTCTTTGCAACAATTTGTTTCCAATATCAACAAGGTGATTCAAGCCTGTTTAAGTGACTGCTGCTCCCATGTATATAAACATCTTTAGATATTTTATATTAGATGTAACCTATATTGCATATGCAGTTAGGTAAAACATCCATTGTAGCTGATGCTTATGTCATGAGCCGCAAATGCAAATGAAAGAGATGGACACTTATGTATCTATCTTACCTATAAGAAACCACAAAATAGCAATAGTGACAGGCTTGTTTTGAATATCAAATAGAATTTTTAGCTGCCAGATACCTACAACCCTGTATTATTAGGTTCTCTATTATTTTTCAGGTTAGCTGCTAGAAATTTGAAAATTTATATAAATACTTGGCTCTACTTCACTAGCTTGATGCAACCAATGGAGACGAAACCATTTATACAATTTATATTTTAAAAGAAAGATTTGTAATAGTATATCTAGTTCAATATTATTATAATTGAACTGAAACCAACAAAACTGGTCCGAGCTGACTTGTTTGATCAGTTTTGTACTAGTGCTCATCTTTCCCCTGAAAACCAAAATAAAATTATAAACACCAAAAAATAAAACTCTATAACCACCGTAAAACCTAATTTGATCTATTTAATAATGCCCCTCTTCTATTGTGAATAGACTTGTCCTAGATGGCATGCAGTTGCTTCCATTGTCACAGCAGGATATGGACATTGTTGTTGGACTTTTGAGCGTCTTGAGTAAAGAGGCTGAGCATACTTGTGCAAAGAGTGTAAAGGATATAGACTTGGATGATTATGTGCAAGGGTTCATATCCTTAAGCACTATACCAAGTCTTCTGATGAAAGGAATAATATAATAAGTTTTTCCTGCCATATAAGACAAGGTATTTTCAAGGATACATATCAATAGAAAATCAGTCATATTCAAAACAAGGTAGAGAAATCAAAATAGAACTTATAAAATAAAAAATCGGGGAGTTATAAGGATACCCAAAAATAAGAAAAGTTAAAATATCGTACCATTATATCATATATGCAATGGCAGACTGCAAAATTTGATGAAAAAAAATTGTTCACGATAAGCAATTTCCTTAAAGGAATAAAAGAACCTATTTACTATAAGAGTGAAAAAAAATTCAATTCTTGTAATATAACTAATCTAAAGTAAGTATTTGTGCAATAGAAATCTCCACAATCTAATAAATTTGTGTTGTGTTCTTTCACACTGAAGTGAGTTGAACATGTATTTTGGGGCTGCATGACTGCCAGATCTTTAGGTAATGCATTGTTGATGAATCCAGCATTCTTTGACACCCCCATTTTTAACTGGAAAGGAGAGATGTTTGGGGGCAGGTGAATGATCAGAAATTCTGGGAAAAGTATCTAGAATTCAATCAGATTTACATGCATATCCTTTTGAGTGATGCTACTCCTTTAATGTTTGATCACCACAATTAGTTCATAGTGAGTAGGACAATTTCATCTAGCACTGGCTATAATGCGTTTTCAGAATAAACTAAATAGAACACAACTTTTAATCAATGAATTAATGATTTAAAATGATGGCTCTCCTTATGAGTGATCTGCATAATCACAGCCTGCCCCTGGTATACGGTTCTTGTATTATTTATTAATAATAGATGACATATAAGATGCATTTTCAGAAATAAATACTCGAGAAAGTTTCTAATCAGTGAACCATTGATCTCAAACTACTACATAAGTTATCTTGCCCCTCACCTTCTTGCCCAATAATACTATAGGTTATGTCTTTTCACAAACAATCTGACTGACATTCAAATCCCTCAAATTCAAAAATGCATGTGACTATGTATCACTGCTCCATTTCCATTTTATATCATTTAGCATAAAAAAAAAATTACTAACACCAACTCTGAACACCATTAACAACCTAATAATATAAACCTAATTATTACACATAACAGTGCATGAAAAATGTCACTGTACATGATCTTCTTCAAGAGTTCGAAGTCATCCCTGAGTTTCATGTCAAGACCATTGGATACCACTTGAGTGGTTCGGCCATCCTTGATGTGTTTCTATTTGTTTAAAAACCAATCTAGGATCTTGAATTTCTTAGGATTTGAAACAATTATCATCAGACTCTAAAGCTCTTGTGTAGAAATCTCACCAGGCCTGAAGGCAGCATATACTTCATCCTATATTCCCTTCCTTGTTTGGATTGTATGCATTGACAATGGACATCAACTTAAAATTTATGTTGAGCACTTCATTACAATCAATTAATGCATCAAGATATATTATTATCTAGGAAAGATATAGAAGGGTATATTTTTCAGTGCCCCAACTATTATAAGATTAGAAGAAAAATATCATTACTTTTTTAAGGAAGCAAAAAGATCCTTCTGGGCATTCATTTTACACAATATGTATGGAACTGTCTCTCATGGAGCTGAATAAAAAACACCTGCAAAGAGGGAGCACTCAAGTTAAGAACATTTAAGCTAATAACCTAAATAGCATAACAAATATCTCTTTAGTTGCAGTTCGTATGCCAAACACCGTGACCAAGGACTTGTGCTACCTACAAAGTACAGAGAAAGGAAAATAAAGCAAGTGACATCCATCAAATCTAAGAGAATGAATGTATAGCCTATACAACAAAATAGTATACTAGCTTCTCTAGAGTCACTGTATACTGTATATTATGTTGCTAACAGCCTCGGTGGTGGTGAGGAGTAGCTCACACTAGCCCTATTAAGGCTCTCCTTGCATCTAATCCCTCTTAAGGATGTAACAATCCATAAAAAGGTCCTCGTTGAGCTCGCAGCAGACATCCGAGAGGTAACACTAGACCTTGTTGATGTGGCAACAATGAAAGTACAGTCCATGTAGCAGCAAGCAGAAACAATAGTAAAATCCTATTAGGGCTTCTTCGATTTGGAAAAAATATTATTTACATCTTATTTCAGAGTTTTGTGAATAAATTATCTTCTCATGTACAAACTCAGTCATCTCATTTAGAGGATAAATTATTAATGATTTGGGGTTTTTGTCCTTAAAGGTTTCCCCATGGAAAATCATGTGTTCAATTGTGTGATGCTTGTTTTACTGATGTTAATATCTCAAGTGCTATTTCTATTACAGACTGTAATTTTTTAAAATATCATACACATGTCAAAATTCAACACCCATTTTCCCTTGTGGAATTTGGCACTAGTCTTACCCACATCAACCACCATACCACATCAACCACCATAAAATTAATCAAATAAATCTAAATACAAATCTGTTATAATCCATTTGACTTTTCAAATATTCTAGGAGCCCCTTGTGACATTCCAAAAAGAGAAATTGATATGTTTCCCATGTTTTTAAGAAATAATGTAGTATCAATGAGACACCACTGGAATGCTTTCATGACCATGATAATGCAATCCAAGGTTGGTCATTTAGATGTGCTTATGAAATTTTTTATTATCATTAAGATGAACCTATAGATTGGTTCACAAGTGTCTTTGAAAACACTATAAGTCTATAACCATAGTGGCTCAGATCGAAAGTGCTTTTATGGAAAGATGGAAGGAAAAAAATAAAATAGGTATTGGGTAGCTTCCTTAACTAGAGATAATAATGAGAACTAATATGTTAAAGAGTTCAATAAAATATCTAATTAGAAAGAGAAAAGGATTCATGGAAATATTAAACCTCATCGGTAGCTATGATGTTCTATTATCTTGATTCCTTTAATCGAAACTTTGGTTTCCTTTTGAGAGAAAAAGGGACAAATAGTTTGAGGGATGCTCAAGATAAAGCACTCAGTGTTGAAAAGAATTGGTTGGATTCAAGAAAGGGAGACCATGGAAAATGAAAATCCTAAAACTGTGTTTCTTAACATATGTGAAAAATGGAAAGAGCAATGAAATGCTAAAATACTCATTGAAGGGTATAAGAAAAGGTCAAAAAATCAATGGTTAAATATATGCTATATCCAAATATTGCTGACCTTATAAATTTGAATATGTGCTAGATGAAAGCTGTAGTTAGCTATGCTTTTAAGCACTGGTGACGTCCTCAAAAAGACATATAGGCCAAAAAGGCCATGGAAATAAAATTGAGGATCCTAATGAAACTGGATCAAACTTCATGTAGACATGATGCCTAAGTTGAAAAAGCACTCTCTGAACAACTCAACCATTTGTGAGGCACTAGAATTCCTTGTGTTGTTGTTTGTCCTACATATGGTTATATTGATTTTTTCCTTTCCATATCCAAAGTGTCATGATGTTAAGTAGGAAGTCATCATTTTCCCTAGCCTTGTCAATTTCATCTTTCACCCTTCACTAGCAAATTGACTACAACTATGGAATGAGTATAGTCCTGAAAGTCTGGTATGAGTAATAATAAATAAAACCCTATATATGTATTTGGTTGATGTACTTCTAGTGAAATGACTGCTACTTGTTGTGATTGTTTCTTAAATGAGTTGTAGAGAATGTCTTAGCATTATAACACTTCCAACAGATGGATGATAGTCTGAGTTAGATTATTGGTATCTGATCATTTATAGATGGTTATATTCTCTATTGGATATGGTTGATGATCAGGTAGATACCCAATAGGGGTATGAGTATACACCCTAGATGGATTTGGACTCTCTAATTCTAATGAGATAGCTTACATTAAGTTTCAGGCACTTACAGAGATGATCAGGCTCATTTTACCTTTCTAATGCAGTTTTGCTTCACAGGATGATGTGTCTGAGTAGGGAGATGTTTTACTTGGATATCCTAGGGAATTGTATTGGCACAGTTGGTGCAGCCACTCATTTGAACCATATTACCCCCATCCCGAAGAGCCTGGTGGGATCAGTTTGACAATGAAGGCACCCTAGGAGGCTGTTTTGGTAGGTTCACATTTCCTGAGGCATATTAAAAAATGATTAAATGGCTATTAAAGAATTTGATTTGGGATAGTGAGGAAAGGAAATGACATGGGATGAGTTATGATGATTAGAGTGATTTCCTCCACACCTTCTCTAGTAGTTACAACACCTGATTTGTCCCACGCCTACTTTTTGGGCACTTTATTATTATTTTCTAGAGCTTTTGGGAGGCTCATGATTTCCTCAAAGAGGCACAAATTCAAAGAATTAAAATATTATATTATTTTATTATGCCATGGGGCACCCAGAGGGAGTTAGTTAACACTCCATGGACCCGCCATGTGATTCATTTATTTCTTGTTGAGTGGGGTACCCTCCTTATGGGTGATCTAGTCCACTTTGGTACTTTATGGTTATATTGATCCATGTATTGTATGTTCAGCTCATCTCAACCATTGATTATAAAAAAATTCTTTTAATATTAGCCACTCATTTTGAAAGTGGTTAGGATTTTGGTTCCCTCATTCCTATTTAAAGGAGAGAGCCTCTCATTTGTAAGGGGTCTTTGGCTCTTGGACTTGATTAATGGAAATATTTTTTTGTGGATATTTTTTGGATTTGCTTTACATCTAATGTTCTTCAGTGGTGATTGGAAAATATTTTGCTTCCTAGCATTCATAATATTTTGTTATATCCATACTCATTTTTCGGGATCTTTGTCCTATCTATAGGAGGGTGACTTCATCTTGGGCGTTTTTACAAGGGGACCTCAACTCGCTTGGACTCGTTTTGTCTGTGACCAAGGGTTTTCATTAGTTTCATTGTGATATATGATTGCATATTGTTACTTTTCTGTAGATCTTTATTTTCCATCATGATATAGAAAATCCGATATTGTTAACGTTTGCTTGTGCAGGAGAGAGGGCGCATTGATCACTTGGAGCACAATGTTGGCCCTATAACTCACTCATATCTTCCAGAATTGATCGATATGGAAGGGATCATCATCAAAAAGGCATATACATGAATTTCTAGGTAAGATATAACACGTAATTCTCTTCTTTTTCATATCTCAATCCACTGTACCTTCTTTTCTTCAATTTTATGAAAAAACTCCTAAATAATAAAAATCCGAAAAAATATTTAATCGAGGAACTGCTTGATATTTGAGAAAACCATTTCTAGGTTTTGTATATCGGGCATCCCCCTCACTAAATCATCCTCAATGTTTCCCTAGTTCTGACTGGTTTTCCCTAGATCTGACTTTTCGACTGCTCAAACCTGAGCACCCCACTGAAAATTTGACTTTTTCTAGAAAATAATTATATGGGTCTGTAGATTAGGTATTCATCATTCCAAAAAAAACCCAACTATAAGCTAGTTCCTTCGAGGTTTCCCTAGATATGAAAAACTGACTTTCAACCTTCTAACCCCCCTCACCAGATTTTGAATTTTCCAGATCTGATTTTTCCTGAAGTTTTCTGACTTAAGTTTGTAGATCGGGTCATCTTGATCTCATTTCCACCCTAATGCTGAGCTGATAGTCTCCTAGTGGCTCTAGATATATATATCTTCCTCTCCAAACCCTAGCGCTAGCCCTCCTTCTATTGATTTTCCTGTAACATGAATCTTCCAAGCCAAATCCTTTTCTGGGTCCATAGATCAAGACATATCCCAAGTGGGTTCACTGAAATGCTATGCTGATACTAAATCCATTACCCAAGGATGAATAGGCACTTATCTCCAAGCATAGCACTAGCCCTTCCTAACCTCTTTCCCCCGAAAGTTGACCATCCCTTGATAACTCATGTTACCTAATACTTTCATATCTTTCCCTGAGTCTATCTCCTTAGTACTAAATAGTATCGACTATGTCCTTGGTCACCCTGTCACAGTTACATTTCGCAAGACAGTGGTCATCTTCATCAATTGCTAGTACCTAAACCCTAGAGCTAGGGTTTCCATTTACCTTACACCTTACGTAGCTCAAAGCCATATTTGATATGTTCCGGTGTCTAGGTCTGATATCTACTGTCGGGAGTAGATCCAAGTCTCCCCCGTTGTTATCTTCGACTTACATAACATAAAGCGAAGAATGCCTTGATTGACATGAAAACCATCCATTTGGGAGTCTACGTAGTCTTGGTTCCACCTCCCCAATTTCTTTCCCCTCTACGATCCATTCTAGATCCATCATACATAGGCAACTACATTGTTGGTGATAACATTTTGGCATCAATGTTGAGGAGGTAGAGGCCTACCTTGTTTTAACATACCTCACCTTTCCCTACGACATATCTCTTATTGGTGAATTGCTTGTGTGGTTCACCTGGCGACTCCACCATACGACTCCACTAAGGACTGTACCCAATGTATTAATCTTAAGTTCTTAGAAGCGAACCCATCGCATAAATCATAATAAATTCAGATGTATTTTTGAAACACATGAAGCAATTAACCAAAAACATGATTGAAACTACAAGAGAAATAAACGAAAGGGATAGATGGAGGTCAGACTATGGGTATGAGGATGATCTCAAGCATGATTATGGGTATGAATCTAGTTATCACAGTCTTTATGACATCCACCAACTTTCTCACCCATGCAATAAATATTTTCCAAGCATCGCTAGTGGACCTGTAAGTCGGCATGAACCTAGAAGTCAGTCCTAGTCAAAGCCTTATAGCCAAGTAACAAAAGCTTTTAAAAAACAAGACAAGTGGTCTCCTTTTGTCTTTTCTAAAATACCGGGAGCACCTCATCCTATGCCAAATGATTACACTAAGAGGTTGCCCCAGTTTAGTGGAAACAATGATATATCTATTGAAAACAATTTGGACATTCTCTGGGATTACAAGGAAATTAGAGGTGCAGACAATGAGGATGTTTATATGTGAGCCTTAGGAGAATCCTTGCGAGGGGATGTTCAACTATGGTTTGATCATTTAGCACTAGGATCCATCACTGGGTATGACATGTTCATAGATTTGTTAATTGATAGTTGGAGTAGGAACACTGATAAAGTTTCAGAGTGTCAGTCTAGCAATGATTGTGCCGTTGATAATCAATATATTGACAATGTGATTTCTAAATTGGACCATTCCTCTTCTGGTATTGTCCAAATAATGAGGATGTCTGCAATCCATAAGAATGTTAGATAGTACTTTGAGAATAATGTTTCAAAACCTCATGCTGAAACTAAGAGGGATGTCAATCAAATCATAAGAGATACTCTATTATTATTACCTAAAGCAGTCATAGAGAAAATTTTGTATTTAATCCATGGAAGGGAACCTAACAATTACCATCAAGAAACATCTATAGTTGAGCCTTCCATTTGCGAGTCCATTAAAGAGCCTTTAGAAGAGATACCCCATAGTCATTTCCTCATTGACGATAATTTGAGTCAGTATTCAACCTATCAGAATATGGATTCAAACTTTGATTATATCACAGTTGAGGAAGAAAAGCTTGAAATTAATCGAACTTCTATTGAAGAGAAATCTTGTAGTCATATTGTGATTGAAGAGAACACTTGTAAGGGTGATAGGGAAATTGAAACCAAACTTATTGATGTTTTTCCTTATCTAGAGCTTAAAGAAGAACAATCATATGTTGATACGATTGTAAGTGAACTTGATCAAGAACATTGCAATGAGGATCAGTGTCCTGATAGTATCGATAGAATTATTAATCCGATCCTTAATCAGAATATGTTGGGTCAATGTGTGGATACTGACCTTGTTTCAAATCTTGAAATCACTCCTGGAATTAATTTAAAATCTCTTTCCTATCATCAAATTTCGAGATAAATTACTTCAAGTTTTGGAGAAAATTTTCAATCCACCCTCCCGTCCCAATTTTCAAGTCTTATGGTATGGGTTTGTCTTTTAATCAAGTTGTTACTTTTGAAATATCTAACCAGGATCTTAGGCATTATCACATAATTGGGGAAAAGGCACTTCATTTCTCTTCTCAGTCATCCATAATGAATACTTTTTTTCAACTTGTAAATCTGTATTATGAATGGTTGGAGAAGGTGTATAAAGATCATTTTCATCTTTTCTCCATTTTTAAACAACAAATGGGCTTGATCTCATTCACAGTTTCATTACATTAAAACTTGTGCCCATTTGATTCTCCTAGAGTGAATAGAATTGAATGTCCTAGTAGGGTAGAGGATAAAACAAAGAACCGTTTGGAGTTGTTGATTCATGAATCATATTGTCTTCCTCCATCAAGAACAAACTTGCATACCTTTTATGGCCCTATCAGCATATTGATGGATGAGCTTTTAGAAATTCAATCTCATCCCTGGCATGATTTCATTTCTCTTGATCCATATCTTTCTTTGATTTTCAAACAACAAGTTATAGTGGCCTCAATTTTCATCTACATTACTTACAAGCCAATTTTGACTTGTTTTATCATTAACTATAAAGAAAGCTCAATAGATTTGTTCAGCAAGTGGTTGCATTGGATTTATGATTTTACCTAACACTTGTCTAAATTGGTTAGAGTAGGGTAGGTAGGACATGAATAAGCCTTTCCGAGAAGTAGTGTAGAATCTTGCATTTTTTCCTATAGCTCGCCTTTGAAGCTCTTAGTATAGTTTTGATTTTTGTTACCCTGCACAATAAGAAAATCAAACTTTTTCTTGAAAGTTAAGGTTATAGATTAGATTTATTTTTTTCTTTTCAGTTTCCTGCATCTTTATTTTTTAGTATTTTATATATATTATCCACATATTGTTATGATGACTGGTATGTGAGTTTGGTATAGATCTAGACATGCTGCAGGTAGTCAATGGCATTTTTGGTAGTGGTTATAGAGCTAGATGGATTGATTGAGGATGCGAGAAGCCGAGTACGGGGACTAGATATTATGAGGTTCTCAAGCGCTCTTTTTAGCAGAAGCGCTTGTCCCAGCTGGAGCCAGATGTTATCACATATATAGTAGACAGGATACCATATTCTATTTTTCAGATACAGTACATTTTTCAACCAGATCTCTTACTTATGAGATGCTGAGATGAGCAGTTTTGATGGATCATTATTTTATTTGTGAACTATTGTACTATCCCATATCAGGATTAAGTCTTAGGACACTTATGTTTGAGGACCGATGTATCCATTTAGTCCTTACAAAGCAGTTATTGATGCCCAGTTTTATATCATTGCTTTCTCATTGGACAGATGATGTTTCAGATGGATTATATGCATGATTATGACTCAACTTTTATTAGATTATGTTAAGGTTATCATTGCTATTATACTCATCTTTGTTACATGTATTAACATGTAAGTGTCATGATCTGGAAATCATAATTATATGGACTTGGATGTATTTGTATTATGTATTGATGTCCCTACTCAAACTTTGAAGTTCCTGATCTATACTCATTGGTTTTACCCTCCTTAGGGAGAATAGAGGTAGTCATTTCCACCATTTTTTTGGCTTGCTAGTGTTGGATTCATCATTCACTATCTCCACCCATCCATTAACTTCCATTTTTTTTTAACCTGACTTACTACTTGACTTATGGCATGGAGGATCTTTTCCCCACTAGAACCTTTGTTGGACAAACCTCCCTATTTATATTGTGTCTCAGCTCTGAGTTGGTGACAGAACTTGCCTTTGTTGAGTTGGATTGTATTCCTAAATCATTCTAGTCGGTCGTCCCAATGTTTGGCACTGTGAGGAACTCCCCCTGGTCACTTGAGATGTTGTTGGATAAAACTGAAAGCTCATGTACTAATTTTATTGGAAATGTTTATGTGTACGCCCATGGAAAATGAAAATGCTAAGACTGTGTTTCTTAACATATGTGAAAAAGGGAAAGAGTAATGAAATGCTAAAATACTCCTTGAAGGGTATAATAAAAGGTCCAAAAATCAATGGTTAAATAAATGCTATATCCAAATATTGCTGACCTTATAAATTGAAATATGTCTTGGATGAAAGTTGCAGTTGGCCGTGCTTTTAAGCACTGGTGAAGTCCCCAAAAGGAAATATAGGGTAAAAAGGCTATGGAAATAAAATTGAGAATCGTAATTAGACTGGATCAAACTTGATGCAAACATGATGCCTAAATTGAATAAGCACTCTCTGAAAAACTCAACCATTTGTGAGGCACTTCCATTCCTTGTGTTGTTGTTTATCCTACATATGGTTATAGTTAGTTTTTCCTTTCCATATCCAAAGTATAATGATGTTAAGTAGGAATTCATACTTAGCCCTAGGTTTGTCAATTTCAGCTTTCACCCTTCACTAGCAAATTGACTACAACTATGGAGTGAGTATAGTCCTGAAAGTCTGGTCTGAGTAATAATAAATAAAACCCTATATATGTACTTGGTTGATGTGCCACCAGTGAAATGATTGCTACCTTTTGTTATCATTGCTTAAATGAGTTGTAGAGCATGTCTTAGTCTTATAACACTTCCAGCAGATGGATGATAGTCTGAGTTATATTATTGGTATCTGATCATTTACAGATGGTTATATTGTCTATTGGATATGGTTGATGATCAGGAAAATACCTAAGAGGGGTATGAGTATGCACCATAGATGGATTTGGACCCTTTTATTCTAATTATATAGATTATCTTCAGTTCTGGGCACTTACAGAGATAATCAGGCTCATTTTACCTTTATGATGCAGTTTTGCTTCACATGATGATGTGTCTAAGCAGGGAGATGTTTTATTTGGATCTCCTAGGGAATTGTATGGGAATAGGGGGTGTAGCCACTTGTTTGTAGCATAGTACCCCCATCCCAGAGATCCTGGTGGGCTCAGTTTTCCAATGTAGGCACCCTAGGAGGTCGTTTTGGCAGGCTCACATTTCCTAAGGCAGATTAAAAAATGATTAAATGGATATTGAAGAAATTGATTCGGGATACTGAGGCAAGGAAATGACATGGGATGAGTCATGATGATGAGATTTATTTCCTCCACACCTTCTCCAGTAGCTACAACACCTGATTGGGCCCACACCTACTTTTTGGGCATTCTATTATTATTTTCTGGAGCTTTTGGGAGGCTCACGATTTCCTCAAGGAGGCACAAAGTCAAATAATTAAAATATTATATTATTTTATTGCTCCATGGAGCACCCAAAGGGATTTATTTAACACTCCATGGACCCACCATGTGCTTCATTTATTTCTTGTTGAGTGGGGTACCCTCCTTATGGGTTATTTAGTCCACTTTGGTAATTTATGGTTATATTGATCCATCTATTATATGTTGAGCTCATATCAACCATTGTATAGAACATTTTATCTCTTAATATTAGCCACTCGTTTTGAAAGTGGTTAGGATTTTGGTTCTCTCTTTCCTATTTAAAGGAGAGAGCCTCTCATTTGTAAGGGGTCTTCGGCTGTTAGATCTTATTAATTGAAATTATTTTTGTGTGGATATTTTCTGGATTTGCTTTGCATATGATGTTCTTTGGTGGTGATTAGAAAATCTTTTTCTTCCTATCATTCGGAATATTTTGTGGGATCTATACTCTTTTTTTGAGATCTTTGTCTTATCTACAGGAGGGCGACTTCGTCTTGGGCGTTTTTGCAGGGGGGCCTCAACTCACTTGGACTGGTTTCATCTGTGACAGGGTTTTTTCATTAGTTTCACTGTGATCTATGATAGAATCTTGTTACTTTTCTATATATCTTGCTTTTCCTTCATGATACGACAAATATGATATTGTTGATGTTTGCTTGTGCAGGAGAGAGGGCGCATTGATCACTTGGAGCACAACATTGGCCCTAGAACTCACTCATATATTCTATAATTGATTGGAATGGTAGGGATCATCATCAACAAAGCATATACAAGAATTTCTAGTTAATATCTAATAGGTAAGTCTCTTCTCTTTCAAATCTCAATCAATTGTACCTTCTTTTCTTCAATTTTCACAAAAACCCCTAAATAAGAAAAAGACAAAAGAATATTTAATTAGGGAACCACTTGATATTTGAGAAAACCATTTATAGGTTTTGTATATTGGGAATCCCCCTCACTGAATCATCCTCAACACTGCCCTATTTTTGACTGGTTTTCCCTAGATTTGAATTTTTGACTGCTCAAATCCGAGCACCCCACTAAAAATTTGAATTTTTATGGAAAATAATTACATGGGTGTCTATACCAGGTCTTCCTAATTCTAGAACACCCCCAACACTAATCTAGTTCCTTCCAGGTTTCCCTAGATCTAAAAAACTGACTTTTAGCCTCCTAGGCCCCCTCATCAGATTTTGACTTTTCTAGATTTGATTTTTCTTGAAATTTTCTGATTTGAGTTTGTATATCGGGTCATCCTGATCTCATTTACACCCCAAATATGAGCTAATAGTCTCTTGGGGGCTCTAGATCTACAGATATTCCTCTCCAAACCTTAGCACTAGCCCTCCTTCTACTGATTTTCCTATAACCTAAATATTTTGGGCCAAATCCTTTTCTGGGTCCATAGATTAGGGAATATCCCAAGTGGGTTCACTGAAACATTGTGGTAATACTGAATCCATTACCCAAGTCTAAATAGGCACTGATCTCCAAGCATAGTGCTAGTCCTTCCTGACCTCTTCCCCCCAAAGTTTGACCATTCCTTGATAACTCAGGTTACCTGATACTTTCATATCTTTCACTGAGTCTATCTCCTTGGTACTAGATGATCTTGACTCTGTCCTTGCTCACCCTGTCATAGTTATGTTTCCCAAGACAGTGGTCATATTCATAATTTGCTAGTACCTAAACCCTAGATCTACGGTTTCCATTTACCTTACACCTTACGTAGCTCAAAGCCACATTTGATCTGTTCTTATGTCTAGGTCTGATGTCTCCAATCGGGAGTAGATAAAGGTATCCCCCATTGTTTTCTTGGACTTAGATAACATAAACCAAAGACTACCTTGATTGGAATGACAACCATCCATTTGGGAGTCTAAGCAGTCTTGGTTCCACCTCCCTAGTTGCTTTCCCCTCTACCATCCATTCTGGATCCATCATACATAGGAAACTGCAAGGTTTGTGATAATAGTTTATCTTTGATAATGGAAAATTTTTGGATTTTGAAGCCCAAATGTTCTATAGAAAACTATTTTTGTTTTCTTAGAGTAGTTTTGAGGCTACTGAGTGGAGCTTTGTAGCAATTGTGGAATGCCAGAGCTTGACTTAAGTTGTACATGCATAATTGCTTTGAGTAATTAGTGAGACATTGACCCCAACCATATCATTCTCTATATAAACTAACGAAATCCCATTGCATGCATCAATTTTTGAAAATTCTAAGTGTATCCAAGTGTTGCAATAGAAGAACACAATATTCCCTCTGTGGTTTTCTGTTTCTTATGTCCAAGATGGCAGAATCTTCTACTAGGAGGAAAATAAGTAGCAATGAGGGATACCTTTGAGTTCTTCCTCAGAAGAAACCCAAGCCTGAACCTGATCAGAACAAATTCATGTTCATGGTTTTGATTCTTAATGGCTTGAATTTAACTCTGCAGTTTGAGGATGTCGTTCAAAATATGTCAATCATCAAGTTTGTAAGGACTATTAGGAGAAAAGATGAGTAATAAATAATAAAAAAGGGGTCAAGAAAGATCCACTGCAGTCCCCAAGTCCATGTGGAAGATGCAATGGGAGAATGAATAAATATGAAAACATCATATACGATGATTCTCACAACATGCCCATACTTGTAGCTCTGCAGGTTCATCCCTGAAATTCCTCACCTAAAATTTTATCTTAAATAGCATTATTGTAATATTATTTATTTGATTGTTGATTGGGCTATATTTTAGTGACATAGGTATATTGGCTCCTCCAACTTTGGCGGCGTATCAGACGTCATAGGTGTCATTTACATGTACTATAATTCAATTGAACCCTAAGTACAGTTTTTAGTTTTTTTTTTTAATAATGGCAATTTTTTTGAGTTTGAAGCCTGAATGTTCTATAGCAAACTATTTTTGTTTGCTCAAAGTGGTTTTGACGCTACTGAATGAGCTTTGTAGCAATTATGGAATTCCAGAGCTTGTCATGAGTTGTACATGCATAATTGCTTTGATTAATTAGTGAGACATCGACCCCAGCCATAGCATTCTCTGTATAAACTAACAAAATCATGTTTCATGCATCAATTATTGCAAATCCTAAGTGTAGGCAAGCGTTGCGATATAAGAACACAATATTCCCTCTATGGTTTTCTATTTCTTTTGTCCGAGATGGTATAATCTTCTACCAGGAGGAAAAGAAGCAACAATGAGGGCTACCTTAGAGTGCTTCCTAAGAATAAACCCAAGCCTAAACCTGAGGAGAAAAAATTCATGTTCAAGATTTTGATTCTTAATGGTTTGAATTTAACTCTATAGTTGGAGGATGTTGTTTAAAAGATGTTGGTCACTGAGTTTGTAAGGACTGTTTGGAGAAAATCTAAGAAATAAATAATAGAAAAGGGGTCAAGAAAGATCCACTGCAGTCCCCAAGTCTATCTATAAGATGCAATGGGAGAATGAATAATGATGGCAACATCATATGCAATGATTCTCACAACAAGCCCATTCTCGTATCTCTGTAGGTTCATCCCTAAACTTCCTCTCCTAAACTATTTCCTTAGTTTTTTTTATAAGTAAAAAAAATGTATTAATATTTGCGCTACAAAATCATTCCATGAGCTCCTCAAAGTGCATTCTGTTAGAACAAATATTTCCATATCTAAAAATTATTTATTGGAAAGTTTTTTTTAAGTAACTAGGGGAATCGACAACTGGAGCTGGGCTGGTACTCGCATGACACGAGGTCCAAGGATCCATTCCCACTACCACTATACCCCTAGGTGCCCCACACCCTTTTTAGGAAAATGGGAAATAGGTAAATCCTAGTGGGATTTGATCTCGTGACATCCAATTTACAACAAGTGACTTCATAACAATTGAATCACCAATGAGCCACACCTGTGTGGGCTATTATTTACTGGAAAGTTAACATTTAATAGATAAAAAATATTTATCCGGAGTATTTAGTGACATTTTATTCATATAGTAAGACATCATGACTATTTCCTCTATTTTTTGTTTTATATTGTTTGACAGGATGGTGGTATTAACAGTGTCCACACATTTCCAATAAAACCCTATTTATATGTGTATTTAGTATATTTCTATCTTAAACTTTAAATTTTGTGTCTTTTTTTTTTTATCTTAATATAATTCCATAAAGAAATCTTGTTGAATACAAACACAAGTTTCCACATCAGTGAGGAAACAGTATTGTAATATAGGATTTAAATGCAAGTTGATATTCTGGTGGAAAATGGTGTTGGATAAATTGATTGTTGATTTCCTTCGTAGGACATGTGGAATGTGATTCCAGAACCACATATCTTGGTGGAATTACCCCAAGAACACACTTTCCAGACATCATTAGTTAATTTAATTGTATGCCCATTATTTATTTCATAGAGTATTTTGATATTTTCCACGCCTAGAAAAATGACCACTTCTATATAGGTCTAGGAATGGATTATTTATTTAGTTTATAAATTTAATTTCCATCCAACACAATGGTTTTCTATTTATTAGGACAACTCTTTGCAAGCGGTATGGTACAATGGACCTGGAGAGAGGTGATTGATAAAGTAAGGGTTCTTGCATTGCCTACATTCTCCCTAGGCATTAATATTTTATATCACTTGCTTGTACCTATCGTATAATATAACTTTTCTATTTTCATTTTTGGCCTCTTCATCATGCTTCCTATCCAATGTTTTTATAGAAACATAAGAATATCAAACTCAACTATCTTTGTTGTGTTCTTGCTATACCATTCCCTGCTTTTATCACTCTTATGTTCTCTCTATGCATTTCCCACCTTTATTTTTTAACCACTTTTCCTCTATCAAAACTGTTTTTTTATATCTTTTGGCTCCATTTCTTCATCGTTTTTTTAAATTACTATTCAAAATTGTGTTTTATTTTTCATTTTCTACCAAAATCTTGGAAGTTTTTGTTCTTGTTTATTTTCTACCAAACCAAAATATTGCATGGGAATCCTTTTTTGGGTGGAATTGGAGGTGCTTTTCCTGTTGTCCAAGATTCTTCCAGCCTTCTCATGGGGAAGAGGAGTCTCTAGTTTTAAAACCTAGTAAGAGTAATAATCCTTTATCCTCCATCTCTGAAGCTACCATTTGTATTTATATTACAAGTGTATGATGATAGATTTATTGGTTTGGCATGGCAAGCTTTGTTGGGGTTGAAATAGAGGAATATTGCCATTCTATAGCATTTGTCTTGTAGTAATAAGTTTTATGAATTGCGGTGACATTGCCACCTTGTGGCTCTTGTTTAACAAATATCTAATGTCTAGCTTAGGATTTTCCTATTGAATTTTCTGAAGTGGATCTAGTTATTAAGGAGCATATTGGGTTTGAAGCATTCAACCCTATCTACTCTTTAATTACTAAAGCCTCCATGATATCCTCAATTGACCCCATTTTCCTAACTTGGATTTGTTAGGCACTAATCATAGATTTTATGCCATTTTAAATCTTAATTCATTTTTCATCTTTTGTTTTATAAGATATAAAAATTTCTATCTTTTACATGTATTAAACTCATCCCTAAAACATCAAATCACATGCTAGGTTTTCCCCAAATTGTGGGTCGGAATCACCTTCTCGAAATCTGCTCTGTAGCGTTGATTAAATCTAGTCTAAAACAAAATTAAAAGGTCCACGAGGATGCACATCAATCATAAGCACTTATTGAAGATCCAAAACCGTGGAAAGGAATGTGCCTTTCCATAGTTTTTTAATTTTTTAAAACCTCTAGGTTTCTTCGCAATCATTCGATGAAATTTCGCCGTGGGTGTTAAAAAATTGTCAAAACCCCAGGTGGATTTCCATGAATACCATCTCTATAGTGATGCGCTTTCATGGAACAATTTCCGTTCAACTTGTAGATTTTGTCGATAGAGATTGGTTTTCTACGGTTTTGCATGGAAGAAATTTCTGTTCAAATTCCAGAATTCATCGATAGAGAGACAAACGTTCGTCGAAACTGTTTCACAGTTTTGTGTGGAATCAAAATTTTCCCAGCTATTTTTGGCCATATTTTCCTTGTTATAGGGATGACACTTTTGTCGATAGAGCAACAAAATGTAGAAAATGAATTAAAAAAAATCAATTTAAAGGCCACCATATAGAAGAAATGTGGGGGCAAGTTTTTGTCTCTATATCGACGGATTATAAATTTCGTTGTTATAGAGATGAAATAAGTGCCACAAAACATCATGGCCATTATTGTCGCAATTGAGACGACCAAAAATGGAAACAGCAAGGAAAAACTGTCGCAAATATCGTCGATAGAGATTGGTTTTCCATGGCTTTGCGTGGAAGAAATTTCTGTTCAAATTCTAGAATTCATTGATAGAGAGACAAACGCTTGTCGAAAGTGTTCCATGGTTTTGCTTGGAAACTAGATTTTGTCTAGCAGTTTTTGGCCATATTTTTATCGTTATAGGGATGAAAACTTTGTCGATAGAGGGACGAAATATAGAAAATGGATTCTAAAAAATAAATTTCAAGGCCACCATATAGAAGACACGTGGCGACCAGTTTTCGATTCTATATTGACGTCTTATAAATTTCGTAAATAGATCCAAGAAATAAGTGCCACGAAATGTCGCGACCATTATTGTCACAATTGAGATGACAAAACGTGGAAATAGCAACGAAAAATTGTCGCAATTTTGATATTATGTATTAGTGATACGATATTATAATATAAATTGCGATTTTTGTAATATATCCTTCCAAAATATTGTCAACGCAGAAGTTCGAAACCCTAGATATAGGATGTCTAGCACTTTTCAGTCATTGGATCAGCTCAAGACTCCACTCTGTTGGTTCTCCACCTTGAAATTTTTTCTTCTATGTCACAGTATTTAACAACCACTCATGCAACAAAATGGGAAATTTGTGAAAGAAAAAATCATGGATATATGTGTAAAGGTATCACTCCAACCACTCTGTCGGGCTTAGTTGTGATCATTTACCATCTTCTTGTACAAACTCGAGTGCCTTATAATCAACCTAGTCTCGAATATCTGGCTTCGTCCAGTGCCAAAACATAGCCCCGCTAGAATGTTTCAGGTATCGGCAATGGAAGCATTAGTTGGCATACTTTCAATCTACCTAGGTTTAGATTCCTTGTTCGTCAAATAATACCAAGATATCATCCCAACAGAACAGGATTGTGTCAATAACACCTGCGATGTAGATGAGGTCTCACCCAATATATCTTATGGGGACTGCTAGAACCGAGTTTCTGCAGTTATATCAGGGATTTCTCCCTTACATTTCTATCATATCACTTGACAGAAACCTAGAATTATACTTATGTTTTCATTCATTATTTCAAGGTAACTATCTACTGATCCATCGCCACAAATGGAAGTAATTAACATGAAGCATTAGCACATATTTAACCTATTATATGTGCGACAAATATATATATAAGTTTCTTCATAATAGAGGTTGTGTGATATATTCAAATCGACTCATTCATGAAATACATGCATTTGACACAAACATAAAAATCAAAGATACAAAAAGACAAGATATATCGTGGAAACCCATCCAGAAAAAACCATAAAGGTTCTCTTCATCTAGCATGAGAACTAGTTTAGCACCTTTCGTTTCAGCACTCACCTTGCAAACTCTTCTTCATATATTATTTACAACTCATACATTCTTCTCTCCTCTCACACTCTCTCTCTCTGTAGCTATTCTCTTATTCTTTGAATCATCGACCTGCACACAACTTGGATCATTTCTCTAACTAAGAAACTCCCTCTATGGTCGATCCCCACCAACATAACTTGGGTCCACGATTTTATAATCTTTTATGCTTTTATAATGATTGATTCAACCATCGATTGACTCTCAAATTTTAGTCAACATGATTTCTTTCTATTTTAATCCATTCAATTACATCTAAAAATAGGCGCTATCGGCCCAAAATACAATCATGCTTTATTAATAAAATCAATCTTTTCATCTAAGTAACTATTTCCCCAAAATTAGTTGAACTCTAGTTTACGACTTGATTTATTCTTCTTTTGACATGGCTCCTTTAGTCACATCTTCTTCCGTCGTATATTCCTCTCTTCTTGCGATCGAAATATTCATCTTTTTGAGCAAGAATTATGGCATAATTCTTCCTAAATTTTCCTACGGCCAACATAGGCCAATTAGTTTGGTCCTTATGAAATGGGATTTGGGTGTGCATAGAGCAATTAATACTTGTTTCCAGAAATTGTTGGTTTTATTCCATGCTAGGTGTATTTCGTTGGACACTAAAGTATCTATTGATGTCAACCACTTGATTTCTAGCATCAAGGGGTTTCCCAAGGCCGGGGTGGACCCTCCACAATTATTTGTAGGAAAGGAGCAAGAAAAACACTTCACTACAAGAATGAAAGAGAAGTATAGTCTAACAAGGGATAAGAGGGCCTTCGACATAGCCTCTATCAATGATAAAGTTGTCAGGTTTCTGGTGAAGGAACTCTCCATCAAATTTTTAAGAATGATCAAGTTGAATGTATTGTGGAAGTTATAGCTATGACAGAGAAGTGTGTTAAAATCATACATCAAAAATAGGAGACATTCCTTCTAAATGAGTTGTTAGCTAAATCTATCGATTCCCAGGAAAAAGATAATTCATTTTTCATATTCTTAGTTTTTAATTTTGATTTCCATTATTTCATGGGAAAAACCACCAAATTATCAGAGCATGAATGTCAATTTACCTTTTCGAGGGGCTCCTTATCATAACTTGTGGTTCACTGTAGACCATCAGAGGTAGCTAGATAGTAATGTCAATGTTTTTTATGCATGGTGAAGGACTACGCACCAATGTAGTGAAATTTTCATGACATGAAAGCTTCCACCATGGAAAAATATTGAAATTTATTGATATTTACAATAGGGACCCAACACATTTTCCTTCCAATGAGGATCTACATCAAGAATAAAAGATAAAAACACAATTTAAGTTGACCAAAGAAGACTCTGGATTCCATTGTTCAAGAATGGCCAGAAAAATGGAAACCTCCTATCAAATATTATCAAATCTTTGTTTAGGATGAACCTCAACAAGAAGGTACATATAACACATAGCAAGATGAAGGTAGCATTCCCATCTCACACCCCAACAATAACCAAGAGTCAAATTCCACTGTGACAAAGCTGGATTTAGGGGCCAAACAAAAGGTTGTTGGGCTGGTGAGGAAAGAGAAGAAGAAGCAAAAAGTTTTGAAAGACACCACTATGTGGGGGTTAATAGATGATGAGTCCAACAAGTTGTTCGATAGGATGGTTGGAATTGCAAAAGAAAATTAAAACTGGACAATGGCCAAAACATAGTCTTTCAAGGAAGTCATTGATATCCTACATGTGCTCTGTAAGGTTTTTAAGGAGGTTCATATTGGAAACACTTCATTAGAGACTACTAAGCAACAAGGATTGAGGAAGTTAGAGGCTAGGAAATCTTATTATCGACCTGCATAGGTCACCAATTCATCAAAGGAGAAGAGAGTGTAGATAATACCTATAACACTGAATCTGGGAAATGTAGAGTTGAATGCCATAGTCCATAATCTGTGATATATAAATTGGACATTAATATTCTCCCATTGTTCATCTTGTACAATATTCAAAAAAAGGATGTAGATGAAGTCAAGACAAGGGATAATTTGGCGTATGATAAAATGAATTAATTTAAAGTCAAGTATCTTCTTTGGAGATAGAGTCTACAAAACTTCGACAATAGAAAGAGAAACTACGAAAAGATAAGAAAATATTAGAAAATGCTATTGAATCTTCCTATTACGAAGTCCCAAAACAGACAATTATGTGGAACATGGTCCCAGAGGCCAATATACTACATTTAAGGGAAGCCATTACTAGCTTCCGACTGAAAAATGAAGAACTGGAAGCTAGGCTAGTTTCTAGTACCCCTCCTGATGTTGTTGATGAATGACAGAAGGAAGTCTAGGAGGTTGTTCAAAATATTAAACATGATGAGTCCTACCAGTGGTACAACATCACATGATACTCATGTGATGTGATGAGATGTGATGGTCGTGATGATGTGTCAAGATTTAAAGATCATGGGTATGTGATGATATGTGATGCTCACGATGATGCACCGATATATAATGATCATGTTGATGTGTGGAGATGCAATCCTTGTGATGATGTGACTAGATGTGATGCTCATGATGATGTGATAAGATATGGTGTTCATGATGATGCGACGAGATGTGATGCTCATGGTGATATGATGAGATGTGATGGTCATGATGATATGATGAAATGTGCTGCTCATGATGATGTGATGAGATGTGATTCTCTTAATGATGCGATGAGATGTGATGATCATGATGATGTGTTGAGATGTGATTCTTATGATGTTGTGTTTAGATGAGATGCTAGTGTTTATGTGTCAAGATGCAATTCTCGTGATGATGTGCTGATATTCAATTCTCTTGATGATGTGTCGAGATGAAATTCTTGAGATGTGATGCTCATTACGATGTGTCGCAATGCAATGCTCATGATTTGTTTCTCGTGTCAGGATGCTCGAGATGTTATGGTCCATGATGATGATGTTCCATGAATGATGTTGATGTTTATGTAGTTGTGAAAATTTCCTATGACGTATAGACTTACAAGTTAGTTGTACATATGTATTGTTGCATTATAGAATACCTTCCTTCTTAAGAGGGAGCGTTGAAGAAATGTAACTACGAAAGATATTCTATTTTTATTATTATAATTATTTCCCCTTATGGGGATGTTTTTCCTAGGATTAGGGATTTCATTGATGTAGTTGGTCAAGTAAAGTATTGAGGTAAAACCTCTATTGTATGTCCGGTCAGTAGTACCCACAAAAGAATGATTAAAATTTAATTTTGAGTCTCCCAAGTCAAGTTGGCCTTGATTGGGATGAGAATTTAGCCTTGTTGGGTTATTAGGTCTCTTCACTAAACAATATAAATAGGAGAGACACCTCCCTCATTTGGACACACTCATAACTCAAGCAAGTTCGCTAAAGAAGGAGCAGTCCATCTAGGAGAGAGGAAGAATTATTGTCTTATTCTTGGAGTCTTACAAGTCTTATTCTTTACTTCTCACACTGTACTTGGTTGAATTCTATATCGAGGACTTATTTTGGTGTTTTATCCCCCATGAGGGTTTCCTAGGATAAATATCTTTTATTTTTTTTGGTTGAGCTTGTATTTCTTTCATTGATCCTTTTACATATGGTTATGATGTTAAGATGCTAAATGTTTTAAGATATTTTATAAACATTAAAATATTAACAACTCAAGGGGGGGAGGGCCCCAAAACCTAATTGAACTTTCTCAATATCAAGTTCCATAAAAAACAAGTAAAAAAGTAGCATGATCCATATACAAGGAGTCTTTGGCACTTGAATTGATACTAGGGTTCCATTGAGAGGTCATAGAAATAATGGTAGTTCTCATGTACTTGACTATAGTCAAGGGAGGGAAACAAGAGACTCCAACCCTAAACCTTACTTCTCAATCTTACAAACCATGTAAGAGACTTCAAACCACTACATATAGCATGTATGGGGTATCTTTCACCTTCAATTGGGATATGGGAACCCTGACTATCAGTTCATGAAGAAGCACAGCTTACCACTAAACTTAGAGAGAAGCCACTGACTATCTCTACTATGACTAGAGAAGGAGTTGTGATGGAAGAATATAAAGTGAGTAATATGCAAGATTCAAGGATTCGAGCAATAGTACAATGTTCAATTCCCTTTCATGTGAATAAAGAAGGTTTATTCTTTGAGGAAGGGAATGAATTCATAGGATGGGATAATGAGTCCTCAACTTAGAATGCTCTTCATGTATTTTATGAAGGACCAGTATATGATATGTCGCCTCGGTTCGACCGATCTATACTAGATAAATTGACAAGAAAGGTAAGTACTCTGAAGAATTTCTTAAAACATTGTTTGGATTTAGTTAAAGATGAGAATGAGTTGAAATGGTTTTATAGTATATTAGAAGAACCCAAATAAGATCCTTGACAAGAAAAATTTGTAAATCACATTCATAGAAGAAGGAATATTGGGCAACAGTTGTATTAATCTTGCACATTGATCTGGGGACTAAACATCTGTCTCATCAAAGATTAATCAACAAATAACTCATGAAATGGTGTAGTCGGACTACAAAATGAGTAGAAGCTCTATATAATTAGATGAAAGAATGATGATACAATACAATGTCATGCTACAAGCATGAATGAGGAGACAATTTGAATTCCTAAGGAGGTCATTCGAATTGAATGAGTGAGTCTATATTAAATGAATGTAAGCCATAGTCAACACTCCAGTTAACCACTGATCAAAACCCTAATTGACTCAACTAAGACCTAACTAAAGTCGGAATGGAAAAAATGACTTAGTCTCAACTGAAAGAGATCAGACACATGTCATAGCACACCAACCATCAAGAGGTAGTGCTTCAATGACTCCAATGAACCCTGATGAGGTGAACTGAAGTTGAACTGAAAATCAAAAGTGGTTGGAGGCATCCCTGTTGACTCTAGTTGATTAAATAATCAGTAAATAATCAATTTAATGAGAGGAGGTGCCTTCATTTCCCTATTTAACTGATTGTAGCAATCAATTAGCAATAAATTGCATTAATGACACTCATATCACCCCCAAATTGCTCCAGTTAGCCTCCCCGAATGTAGGAGAAGGCTAAGTTAGCCTCCTTGAGGAAAAGAGGGAAAACCCAGTGAGAAAACCCCCCCTCAAGCTGAACATTGAAAGTAGTTTGAATCACCCTGATGAACTCACCCCCAACATTGAATGGAGGTAAGTGAACTTATTTTCTGAAAATCTCTTGGTGAAGCTATCTACAATATGCTCATCAGTTGGGAAGTATTGCAGAATGATGGTCCTGTCATGCACTAGCTCCCTGATGTAGTGCATGTGGATCTCTACATGCTTGGCCTCTGCCTGGTAACTGGATCTATGGATATCTTAATAGCACTTTGATTGTCACAAAAGAGGACAGTGGACAAAGTACTACCAAGATCAAACTTTGAAAGAATGCCTTGCAATGAAACTGCTTGGATGCAAGCATTCACCGCTCCTCGATACTCGGCCTCTGCTGAAGATAGTGCTATGGCTTCCTACTTTTTTCTTGACCAGAAAATGGGGCCAGCACCAAACATGAATACATATCTAGAAGTATACTTTCGATCAATAGAATCACCATCCCAATCGGAATTTGTGTATCCAACTAGCTCTAGCTCGGAGTCTGCAGCATAGTGAATGCCATAGGTCCTGGTTCCCTGAATATACTTGAGGATCCTCTTGGATGCCTTCCAATGAATATCATGAGGCTGCTGCATATATATTGATACAAAATTCATGGCATAAAAAATATCAGGCTAAGAATGTGTAAATTACAACAAGATACCAATCAGCTGTCGATAGATAGTGCAGTCCATGGGAGGTGTGCTTTTTCCTTCTTCAAGGTTGATCCCTAAAAGGAAAGGGAATGTTGCAGGCCTACAATCAGCCATGTTGAACTTGACTAATAGTTCTTAAATGTATTTGGACTGAGTAACCATATTTCCATCAGAATTTTGCTCAATTTCGAGCCCCAAAAATTGTTTTAGGAGCCCCAAATCACTCATTTAAAAGGCATTGTGGAGAGCAGTTTTGATGGCTGAAATGGAGGCAATTGTGCTACCTGTGATCAGTAATTCATCAACATATAAAAAATTATAATTATATTACCATAAAAATACTCTAAATACACATTTGGATCTGATCTACACCTTTGGAATTTTTGTGAGAGAATGAAGGCATCCATCTTGGAATACCACTCTCTTGGGGCCTGTTTTAACCCGTATAGTGACTTCTTTAGCTTGCAAAACAAAGATGGATCAGTGATGTATCCCTAAAGATTATTCATGTATATCTCCTCATGAATATCTCAATGCATAAATTCTAACTTAAAATCGATGTGATGCACTTCCCAGTGCTTGGATGCTGAAATTGCCAAAAAAAGGCGGATGGAGTCCATTTTTGCAACCGGTGCAAAAGTCTCATGGTAGTCCACACCTTGGACCTAAGAGAAACATTTTTCCACCAGAATTGCCTTATATTTTTAGGTTCTTCCATTAGTAGCAACCTTGTTCTGAAACACCCACTTGCATTGAACCAATTTCCTTCCTGGAGGAAGAGAAACTAGCTCCCAAGTAGTGTTTTTCTGAAGATAATTCATCTCTTCATCCACGGCAACTTGCCATCTCGGATCCTTCCAAGCATGGTAGTAGGATTTTGGATCTGAAATAATCATCAAATATCAAGTTTTGAATAGAAAATTATCAGGACAAGAGAGCGCAATACCTACTCTTTGGAAATCAGACCGGGTTCTCCTTGGATCATTTGGATTTCCAATGTTATCTCCTACGGAGGAGAGTGTCTGTCAGGCCCATGTAGGAAGATGATTTTGCACTTCAGGTTCCGATTCAGCATCTGATGATTGCTGCACACTAATATCAGAAATCATAGGATTCAAATCAGGCTCATCACCCCCAATTTCATCATCCAAATATTTAGTAGAATAGGAAGGAAATTCAATAGTTGTCTCTTTCACTAGTTCCACCTCATGAAGAGGCTCATCGAACTTGACACTTCTCTCGATGATGATCTATTTTGTTTTAATATATAGAAGCTTGAAACCCTTTTATTCATTAGGATACCCAATAAATAGACATTATATTCTTTGCGGTTGCAAATCCCTTCTTTTATCAAGTGGAATCCGGGCCCATGCAGTGGACCCAAAACACCCGCAGGTTCGACACATCCGGCTTGTGTCTGAAGTATACATCGAAAGGGGTATTCCCTTTGATGGATGAGTGTGGAACCCTATTCTGGATGTATCTTACAGAATGCGTGGTCTCAGCCCACAAATTTGTATCCAACTTCTTAGATTCCAGTATACATGTGGTCATCTCCTTGAGAGACCAATTCTTCCTTTCCGCTACTCCATTCTACTGGGGAGTGTAGGGAATTGAATGTTGGACTTGAATACCACTTTGGGAGAATATGTGCAGAAAATAATTACTAAAATAATCCCTACCATTATTATATCTTGATCTTAATCCAAAAGGCATTTTCGATCAAGGCCTTCAATTCAAAAAATGTTTCACATACCTCAGACTTTTTGTGAGAAAGAAAACCTATGTGTACCTTGAAAAATCATCAATAAAAGTAAGAAGATACCTTGATCCATTCATGGATGTGATAAGCATTAGACCACTGATATCAAAATGTATCAGCCCCAATATGTATGTAGCTCGGTTTTCCTTCCCCCGATTGAACTTGTGCTCAGGGTGTTTTCCAATCACACAACCCTTGCAAATTCCAGTGGTTGGCTTGATGACTAGGAGGCCTTCAACCATGGAGTTTTTCTATAATTGATGCAAATATTTGAAATTAATATGGCCAAACCTCTCATGCCATATCCTACTAACCTCATTTCCATGATTTAGCAGAGTGGTGGGCTTTACATCCAGCACAAAGTGGGAGAACTCATAGGCTTTTGCATGATGGTTTGCAAGGCCTTTAGAAATGAGTTTCCTGGATGCAAGTTCCATTATCTAAACATAATTTGGGATGAAATAAACTCTCTTAGGCACTCTAGTATGTGTCATCTGATAGACACTAAGGAGATTTGATGCCAGAGACGGTACGTACAAAACATTTGAAAAATAACCATTTTCAAGATCAACCGTACCTTGTCCTTCTGAAATGATGGTGGAGTCATCTCCCATGTGGATGGGGATGGATTTACTGGTCTCCAAGGATGAAAATGAGTCTCTTTAAGACATCATGTGGTTAGAAGATCCAGAATCTATCAAGAGTGATTTGGACTTTGAAGTGCTTGCCATTAGGGCATGACCTTTTTCATGCCATGGTTCTCGATCTTGCTGATCTCTCCTCCGAAAGCTTTCCTGAAGATTGATGTGATTTCTCCCAAGGAGAGAGGTAGCTTCATCAAGATTCTTATTCATGTAGGCATGTTTAGGGTGGAAGCCATTCCCACTGTATGAACACTTGAATTTTTCCTTGCCATGATTCCCTTTTCCTTTGTTCTTCCTTAACCCAGAAGACTCATCGTGCTACTAGTTTTCAACTCTAGGCTTAGGAGCTTTGAATTTAGTTTTTGGATTCTTCTACTGCTTTGCTTTACCCTTCAAATATTTGGGCCAAGAGACATGGAGGGCTGGATCATGGGAGGATCTGATGATACCCATATAGACAAGCTTATCATGTTCACTTGTTAGGGAATCAATGAAGGCATTGCGTGTAGGCATCTTCCATCCAGGGGTAGTGAGCTTCCCTGCACGGAATGTAGAGACAAAAAAAAATAATCAGCTCCAAGTTTGGAGAGTATGGCAAGGATGAGGTGATCATCTTCCTTATCCACTTTGCATTGCTTTAAGAGTAAGACTGTGTTCTTGAACTTTGTGAAAAAATCATTCATGGTCTCAAAATTAGAGGGTTGGAGAGACAATAATTCATTTTTGAGCTGGTAAACTCTCAAATCATCTGGATTTTTGTATAGGGATAACAATTTGTCTCAAATTGATTTTGGAGTCTTCAATCCCACAAGATGGAAAATGAGATCTTGGGAAATTGAGAGGCACAACAACCTGAATACTTCATCTTTCTTGTTCAAGAATCTTGATTTATCTATTGCTGAACCAGGCTCATCTTCAGTGTCCATGGTGACTCTATGGATCCCTCTAGAGTGTAGTTCAATCTCCATATCACCTTTCCATGAGTGGAAATTGTATGGAGTCAAAATATCTACTAAGGAGGCTATCTAGATCTGCTGGAGCGAATTCTTCATTTGTATAAAACCTGAAAATCACAACAGAAAGGGCAATGTAAGGTCAGGCAGCTTGTAGATTTTAGGCTTTCATCACACCCATCATAGTCAATCAAGAAAGATTGATCAATAAGTTATTTACTTGGGGTATTAAGTGGTAAGTGTTGGCTTCTGGTGTAGTGCTGGATTTTTGAGCTATTGCTCAATTTTCATGCAGAAATCTGTCAAAAAGCTTGTTTTTGAGAGATAGAGCTTCGTCCCGCCCTGAGATCTAATAACATATTAATCTTGCACATTGATCTAAGGACTAAACATCAGTCTCATCAAATATTAATCAACAAATAACTCGTGAAATGGTGTAATCGAACTACAAAATGAGTAGCCTCTCTATATAATCAGATGAAAGAATGATGATACAATACAATGTCATGCTACAAGCATGAATGAGGAGACAATTCAAATTCCTAAGGAGGTAATTTGAATTGAATGAGTGAGTCTAGCTTAACTGAATGTAAGCCATAGTCAATAGTTCAGTTAACCACTGATCAGAACCCTAATTGAATCAACTGAGCCCTAACTGAATTCGAAGTGCAGTAAATGACTAAGTCTCAACTAAAAGAGATCAGACACATGTCACAGCACACCAACCATCAAGAGGTAGCACTTCAATGATTCCAATGAACCCCAATGAGGTTAACTAAAGTTGAACTAAACATCAGAAGTGCTTGGAGGCGCCCCTGTTGACTCCAGTTCATTAAATAATCATTAAATAATCAATTTAATGCGAGGAGGTGCCTTCACTTCCCTGTTTAATTGATTGTAGCAATCAGTTAGCAATAAATTTCATTAATGACACTCAGATCACCCCCGGAGTGCTCCTGTTAGCCTCCCTGAATGTAGGAGAAGGATAAGTTATCCTCTTTTACTGAAGGTAGGCATGGGTGTGACTGGATGATGTCATATAATGCTCCACTGATGTCAATTAATGTCAATAATACTTAGGATAGTGGTTTAACTAGGCCAATTTGACCAAAAAAAGTGTGTATGGTGGTAAATGTCTCCAAAACATAGTGCATGAAAGATAAAATTGGAGATTATGATGTGGATTTCATTATTGTAGAAATTCTGACAAGCAATAGATTAATTTCACTCACAACAAATTACAATTGATCATGCAAAATTGTCAACAATGGAGACTGAAAATGGAGCTGTAACACAAAATTATATTAACTCAGTGTACAATAGCCAACCCTATAATAACATAGGTTGCTGAATATATAGAATACATCAATAGGTTGAATGCATAAGGATGTATCCAAAGCTAGCATAAAGCAGGCTTACCCAAAATAGGCAAATCCCCCATAGGTGTAAAAAGCTGATCCCAAATCTGTCATGAGGCTCACGAATTGGCAAGGGTGCATGGGAAAGATAATGAGTGGTGGAATGGCAGCTCATACATGCTTTTCCATGTAGGAAAGAGTGGAGGAGGAAGAGGCAACAAAGCTGATTCACCTCACCTGGTCTTGCTTTCCTATGTGCCTTAAAACACTGAAAAAGCAGGCAATAAAGCAGAAAAAGCAGAAGGGCGCCTAGGAGGCCAGGCATAAACCAGATTTGATTCCTAAGGCTTTCCCAAGCGCTAAATGAGTCAAATATGGCAAGTTTGACCTCTATGGATAGGCAATTAGCAACTTGCACATGGTAGGACTCATGGACTAGGCAAATAAGACAAAAATAAATGAATTAATGTCTAAGTGGGTAAATACTATGGGTTGATTATTCTAACACCCCCCCTTAAGCCTAAATTTATGAGTAATAAATCAAAATATAGGGCCTAGCAACAAGGCTTAGTCACCCTTTTACACACTGCAAGTCCATATGAAACAAGGAAAGAGGCAAAACCAACTTGGGAAAATCCTCCCTTAAACATGAAATGTAAAACAAGATTGTAGAATCTTGTCTCTACTCATGCTTTGATAGCATGATCAGAAATCCCCATCAGTGATTTGAGATTGCTCAAGGTCTTCTCACAAAATGCTTTGGTGAAGATATCAGCTACTTGTTCTGAAGATGAATAGAAGAGTAGGTGAATGGTGCCATCATGCACAAGCTCTCTGATGTAGTGCATGTGAATCTCAATGTGTCTGGTTCTCTGCTTCTGAACTGGATCTTTGCAGATTCGAATGGTACTCTGGTTATCACAGTAGATGGTAGTTGATTACTCAGGTTTGAAACCACACTCTCCAAGTAAACCCTGCAACCATAAACACTAACTTGTTGCATTGACAACTCCTCTGTACTCAGCTTCTGTAGATGAGAGTGCAATGGCACTCTGTTTCTTGCTTGACCAGCTGATTGTCCCTTCTACAAGCATGAACACATAACCTGAAGTGGACTTCCTGTCTGTGCTATCACCTGCCCAATCACTGTCAGTAAAACCAATTAACTCAAGGTCAGAATTGGCTTTATAGAAAATCCCATGTGTCCTTGTTCCCTGAACAAAGCTAAGGATCCTCTTGGCTGCTTTCCAATGGATCTCATGGGGCTGATCCATGAATCTAGAAGCAACACTGACTGCATAACAAATATCAGGTCGAGTATGTGTCAAATACAATAAACATCCAATCAACTGTCTATACAAAGTGTTGTTTACCATCGGTGGAGAATCATCTTCCTCCAGCTTCACTCTTGAAAGGAAAGGAGTTTTTCTTGCTTTGAAATCTTGCATTCTGAATTTGATCAGCAAATCCAAGGCATATTTGGACTGGTGCACCTTGATTCTAGCTTTGGTTTGAGCAATCTCAAGCCCCAGAAATTGACTTAAGAGCCCTAAATCTGTCATGGAGAAGGCTTGGTTCATAGCTCCTTTTAGGGAAGCAATCTCAGCCTGTGAGCTTCCTGTAATGAGGAGGTCATCAACATATAACACAATGATCATTAATGAACCATTAATTACCTTCATATAGACATTTGTATCTGATTTGCACCGAACAAAATTCAGAGATAGCAAGAAGCTATCTATCTTGGCATACCAAGCCCTGGGGGCTTGCTCTAGCCCATACAATGACTTTCTCAACCTACACACAAGAGAATGGTCAGTAGAAAAACCTTGGGGATGCTGCATATATATCTCCTCAATGAGATCACCATTCAGAAAGGCACATTTTACATCCATGTGATGTACCTCCCATTGCCTTGATGCTGCAATGGCTAGAGCTAGCCTGATTGAATCCATCTTTGCCACTGGGGCAAAAGTATCATTGTAATCAATGCCATGAACCTGTGAGTAGCCTTTAGCTACCAATATAGCCTTGTACTTCAGTGGTGAACCATCAGCAGCAAATTTGGTCTTATAGACCCACTTACACTGTACTAGTTTTCTCCATGGAGGAAGATCCACTAGCTCCCATGTGTTGCTCTTCTGTAGCGAGTTGAACTCCTCATTCATGGAAGCTTGCCATCTTGTATATCCTGTTACTTCTTCATATGTTTGAGGATCAGACTCCACCATCAAATAACATCTTTCAGCAAACTCAGGATCCTTCATGCACAGACCACTCTCAAATTGAGATCTAGTCCTCCTTGGGTCATTGAGATCCCTAGCTAACTGTCCTGCTGCATGTAGTTTCTTGGCTGCCAATTTATGCCTTGTGGGTCTGTTTGGGTCTGCAATAAACTCATCTCCATCAGAAAAATCAGAATCAGCATGTTCAACAAACTTTTTACTTACTTCTTGAGGTTCAGGTGGTGAAGAGGCTTCACCAATTTCCACATCTGCAAGGGGTTGTTCTTCAAACTGAACAAACCTTTCAATGAAGGATTTGTTTGTGCTCAAGTTTATCAAATTGTACCCTTTTGAATCTTTAGAGTATCCCACAAAAAGACACTCTTGGCTTTGGGGCTGCAAAGCCTTCCTCTTCTCTGTCGGGATTCTAGCCCATGCCTTTGAGCCAAAAATCCTGAAATGGGTCACATCTGGCTTGTGCCCACTCCATGCTTCGAAAGGAGTCATGCCATCCAACTATTTGTGAGGCACCCTATTCTGAATATAGGCTACACAGTTGATAGCTTCAGCCCAATACTTTGGTGGAAAATTTTTGGCCTCCATCATGCAGGTTGCCATCTCGTTCAGTGATCTGTTCTTCCTATCAGCAACACCATTTTGCTGTGATGTGTAGGGGATAGAATGCTGCATCTGAATACCTGCATCTACACAATAGTTAATAAACTCAGTCTTGACATACTCACCACCATTTTCAGACCTGAGTACCTTGAGTTTTCTTCCACACTGGTTTTCAACCAAAGCCTTGAAGACTTTGAATAGGCCAAAAACTTCTGACTTGTGTTTCATGAAGTGAACCCAACAATACCTGGAAAAATCATCAATAAAGGTCAATGCATATTTGGCCTGACTCATGGAAATATGAGGGAATGGGCCAGCAACATCATTGTGAATCAGCTCGAGGGGTGCAGAGGTTCTCTCATGGCTGGCTTTCTCAAATTTGTGCTCTAGGTGTTTTCCTAGGATACAGCCTTGGCAAACTCCTTTGGAAAATTTTATCTTGGGCAACCCTATGACCATATCTTTCTCACTAAGATCAGACAAATACTTGTAATTTAAATGGCCAAATCTTTCATGCCACAGCTTGCTAGCTTCATTAGCATGGATAAGAAGAGCAGAGGGGTTTGAGTAAGGCAGGAAGTGTGAAAACATGTATACCTTTTGGGCATGATTCGCTCCTCCTTTTGCAATTATTCTTCCACTTGAGATTTCTATGATCTCAAATTCATCTGGTGAGAATGTGACTTTCTTAGGAGACCCAGTGTGGGTCATCTGGTACACTGATAGAAGGTTGGAGGAAAGACCAGGGACATACAACACATTGTTGAAGTTACCATGATCAAGTTCTATCCTTCCTTTGCCTTTACTTTCAGTGAGAGAGTCATATCCCAGTACAATAGATGGTCCTTTCGACATATCCAGTGACGAGAAGGCCTCCTTATTCGAAACCATGTGTCTTGAAGCTCCAGAATCTATGATAAAACTGGGTGAGCTTGATGTGCCAGCAACTAGAGCATGAACTCTCTCTCTGTCATCAGAACTTGATCCTCCTTCTCTCTTCTTTGAGCCTTCTGGAAGGGGGATGCCATTCTTCTCCAGGAGATTGGGCATCATATCAATCTGCTTTTTCATACAAGAGCTTTCAGTGTGATTTCCCTTCGAACAGTATGAGCACTTGTTCATATCACCTTTGTTTTTCTTCTTCTGGGTATTTTTCTTAGGACCTTGTTGATCCTCCAGAGATTGCTTCTTGTCTCTTCTTTGCTCAGGTGGATTTTTAGCTTTCTTTTTGCTTTTAGAATCCACCCTCGAATCTCCAGCAACCAGAGCTTGGTCTTTGGAAGGTTTGATGGTGCCCATCATCACCAGCTTGTCTTGTTCTTGTGTGAGAGATTCCATGAAATCTGCAAGGCTAGGCATCTTCCAGGTTCGAGATGTGAGTTTTGTGGCATAGAAGGTTGAAACAAAGACTGAGTAGTCAGGTCCTAGCTTCGAGAGGATGGCCAATACGAGTTGCTCAACTTTCTTTTCGATACCACACTACTTTAGCTGCAAAACTAGTGCTTTGAACTTGGAGAAAAATAGCTGCAGGGATTCAAAGCTGTTGGGACTCAGAGAAATCAGCTCATTTTCAATCTGATGTCCCCTCTCTCATCTGTATTTCCAAAAATCTCAGACAGCTTCTCCCATACTTGATCTGGTGAAGTTAATCCATCGAGATGGAAAAGGATTTCTTGGGAAATACTGAGACATAGGAGGCCATAAGCCTCATCTCTCTGATTGTGCCATTTGATATTCTCTGCAGCTGCATTGGGCTCTGCTTCTATTGCCATAGTCACCCTGTAGAGGCCTTTCTCTCTCAACAATATCTCCATCTCTACTTTCAATTGAAAATAGTTGAAGGGAGTCAAGATAGTTTTCTATGAATCCATAGCTTTAGAAAATCTGTCCCGGCTGTCAGTAGAAGGCTCCCAGTCTTGATTTCGAACCTGCAAAACAATATTTGAATGAGAATAATAACCTAAAATGGCTCTGATACCATTTAGAAATTCTGACCAGCAATAGATTAATTTCACGCACAAAAAATTACAATTGATCATGCAAAATTGTCAACAATGGAGACTGAAAATGGAGCTGTAACACAAAATTATATTAACTCAGTGTACAATAGCCAACCCTGTAATAAAATAGGTTGCTGAATATATAGAATAAATCAATAGGTTGAATTCATAAGGAGGAATCCAAAGCTAGCATAAAGCAGGCTTACCCAAAATAAGCAAATCCCCCATAGGTGTAAAAAGCTGATCCCAAATCTGTCATGAGGCTCACGAATTGGCAAGGGTGCATGGGAAAGCTAATGAGTTGTGGAATGGAAGATCATACATGCTTTTGCATGGAGGAAAGAGTGGAGGAGGAAGAGGCAACAAAGCTGATTCACCTCACCTAGTCTTGCTTTCCTATGTGCCTTAAAACACTGAAAAAGCAGGCAATAAAGCAGAAAAACCAGAAGGGCGCCTAGGAGGCCAGGAATAAAGAATATTTGATTCCTAAGGCTTTCCCAAGTGCTACATGACTCAAAGATGTCAAGTTTGACCTCTATGGATATGCAATTAGCAACTTGCACATGGTGGGACTCATGGACTAGGCAAATAAGACAAAAATAAATGAATTAATTTCTAAGTGGGTAAATACTATGGGTTGATTATTCTAACAATTATATTAGATTTGGTATTAGATTTTAATATTCTAACAAAGAAAACCCAGGAAAGTATGGGGATGAACAAACTAGTGTGGTCCCTACTCCAACTTTGGTTGGCGAATCAGTTAAAGGTTATTCCAGTTGGTTGACTACCAAGAGGTAATGTCAACGTGGAGGAACTTTGAAATTATGCATATTTTGAAGTGATAGAAATTGTTGATGAAATTAATTGATGCCCATCACTCGTCGGTATTAACTAGGCCATTGAAAATCATAGCATATTCAAGCTCAAGAAGAGGATTCTATCATTCAAGTACTCATAGATGAGATTAGTTGCACCATTGGATATGTTGGAAGTAAAATGTATGTGGAACCTATCCATAAAGAATATCATGAGGCCTACGTAGATAATATCTATAAAATCTCTTCTTGACTAGTTGATTATATGAATCTATCAGCTGATGGGAATTTGAGTTGGTAAAGTGTCAGCTCATGTTCATCTTATTCAAGAGAAGTGCTAGAAAATTGGAAGAATCATCTACATGAAGATTTTATGCGAAAGTGTACTCATATCACAAAGTATCTACGATGGGTTGGAACCGAGGTATGTGATTTTCCTACAAATTAAGGATTTCCCAATTTGGATACATTTCTTGTTGAATTTGAAGTTAAGGTTCTATAAGAATAGGGATTTTTGGCCTTAACTGTCACATCCCCCAATTTGCAAAACAATTTAATGTTATTGAGGAACATTATGTTATATTTTATGATAAGCTCGTAATTGATGATCAAGTGGGGTCAAGAATAATTAATGTATTTTAGAATATTTTATCAATAAATAAATAAATGATGAGACAACAAATTAGGGAAGTTGTTAAAAGAGCGTTAACTGGTCACTTGGTGGAGGAGACTTGGTGGAGAGTATACTGACAAGTGGCAGTGTCTTCAAAATACTTCTAATTGTTGCAGGTGGCAAGTTACCTATATTTGTGGTCATGATTCCGCAAGAAAGTGGAATTGGAGCAGGTGGCTCATTAAGTAAAAATTGACCCAGAAGACCTAGGCATTGTTATAAAATTTCCTATTGAAGACACCTCAGGCGGCTCTATTGATGCAATTGTAACTTTGGAATGTGAGTCACTTGTATTTCTTATGTATTGTAACCCGATGTTTATTCTGGAATGTGTCTCTAATGTACTTGAGTCATGTCATGCCCCGATGTTCCTATCGGGAGGTTCTATAATGTAAACAAGTGATGTCAAGTCATTGTGGGTAACCCTCCTATTGGTCAAGGGTTAAAGTCCCAGCAGTTCTGGGGCACTAGGGTTATTAGACTCTCCTAGAGAATTCGACCCTAGTAGGGTTTTGTCAAGTCGAGAATTAATATAAATAGAGAGCTAGCCTCTCTAATTATCACACACTCACTCACACTCAGTTGTAGCACATAGGTGAGGAAGAAGAAGACATTGGGGCTAGGAAGAAAGTGGTTACTGCTATCAGGAGATCATCTTACTATTTTGGGGTTTTACTTTTGGTTCTAATTCTATCTCTGAGGAAGTTGCATGGTTTTCTCCATTTATGATTTCCCTGAGGAAAAGCACTGTGTTCATTGTCTCTTGTGTTTGATTGTTGTGCTTGTTATTCTCTCAGTTAAAGATTCTAATATAATGCTCACTTAATGTTAAAAATCTAACATGGTATTAGAGCTAAGCTGAGAAGAAGACACTATGCAGCTGCGGGAACTAGGGATTCCTACTTTGTGGATCCCTCTCTATAGATTTTCAGCAAAAGAAGGTTGGATTAACTCTCCTCACTAGGGCACATCTTTCTATCGAAGCAGAATCCAATTGTGAGGTTTTTTCAGTTTTGGACGTGACACTGCTGCCGAAAATTAGGGATTTCCACAGAAGTGGAATTTTATAGTGAGCCTAGGCCTGGATTGATATCCTCCTTAAAATAGAAGTTTAGAGATCAATATCAAAGCATTTGGTTGGACAGAAATCTAGAAAAGAAAAACCCTAATCTGCTCCTGAACCAGCACTACAGAATTTTAGCTCCAAATCCAGATATGACATCTTGACCTAGTAAGATCTAAATATTTTGTATTTCCATTTGAGGTTCTCAGTTAAGATTTCTCATCATACCAATCTTGATGAAAATATTGAGGGATATGATAACTTCCGAGCCTGGAAGTAAAGGATCTCCCTGGTCCTAGAAGAAAATGAGTTGGACTGCTATATCAGTGAGGATGTTTCAATTCCAGGGGGAGATGAGGCTAAGGACTTACATAAGAAGAAGTTGGTTATGTCAAAGAGGATTATTTCTAATTCAATCAAGGATCATCTCATACCACAGGTTTCCTCCCTAAAGACACCTAAATCCATGTTTGATGCCCTAACCAAATTGTTTGAAGGGAAGAACATAAACCGGAAGATGATTTTGAGAAAACAACTGAAGAATGTAAATATCCAGAATGCAGAGACCATCCAGTCTTACTTTACAAGAGTCTCTTAGATCAAAGAACAACTGCAAGAAGTAGATGAAGAAGTGGAGAATTCAGATATTGTAATGACCACCTTGAATGGTCTCCCTAGATCATGGGACTCCTATATTCAAGGAATCTGTGTCAATAAGAAGTTATTCAAGTTCAACAGACTATGGGAAGAATGCTCTAAATAAGATGCTCGAATAGCAGCTCGAGAAGAAAAGATCGGAAGTGAAGATCAAGCTCTCACAGTACACTCGAAGAAAACCATAAGAAGTTCTCATCACCCCAGAGGTAAGTCCTTTCATAAAGATAACACTAGAAAATATTTGTCTAGAATCAGATGTTATACATGTGATGATAAAGGACACTATGCTAGAGAATGTCCTAGAAACAAAAATGTCTCTCACAAGAAGAAGGGAAACAAGAGAAGACATCATGCTCATGCTGTAGAGGATGATGAACCTTCGAAAAAGAGAACCAGATATGAAAGTGAAGATTCTTCAAGTGATGAAGAATATGTTTTGATTTCCATTATCATGGGAAACATTACTCATGAAAGCAATGATTGGCTTATAGACAGTGGGGCTTCCAAACATATGATAGGATTCAAGGAATCCTTTTTGAAACTATCAGAACATGAATCACCACACACGGTGAAACTTGGAGATGACTGCCAGTCTCCAATAAAAGGTAGTGGGGAATCCTCCTATAAGCTAGACTCTGGAAAGTCTATGACAATGAAGGAAGTATTGTTTATACCAGGACTAAAGAAGAACCTCCTCTCCATATCTTCATTAGTTGCAAAAGTAATGAGGGTTGCATTTATAGATGGTCAAGTCATTATGTGGCCAAAAGGAAAGACTATTAATGATGTAGTTGTGATTGGGGAAAAAGAAGGAGGTCTATACAAATTGAAGGGCCATCCAAAACAAGCCTTGGTCCATGACACAGTAGATCCAAATGAGCTTTGGCATAGAAGGCTTGCACATGTGCATGACATAGCACTACCACTTGCAAGCAAAGTTGTTGAAGGTCTTCTAGAAATTCAAGCAAAACATGATGTGGTCTGCAAAGGATGTGCAAAAGGAAAGAACACAAAGAAGACATTTCCAAGTAGTGAAAGGAAAGAAAAAGGAATCTTGGAAAACATCTACTCCAATGTATGTGGTCCAATGTCATCAAGTTCACTAAGTGGGTATGTATACTATGTTTCTTTTATTGATGACTTTTCTAGGAAGACATGGATTTACTTTATGAAGAACAAAGATGAAGTATTCAGCAAGTTCAAGGAAATCAAAGCTTTGATCAAGAATCACACAAAAAAGAAGATCAAGACCTTTCAATCAGATAATGGAGGAGAATTCACATCAACTGAATTCAAAGAGTTATGCAAAGACTCAGGGATTAAGAGGGAGTTGTCCACTCCATATAATCCACAACAGAATGGGATTGCAGAAAGGAAGAATAGAACTATTATGGAAGTTGCAAGAGCAATTCTTCATGATCAATATCTTCCTATGCATCTATGGGTAGAAGCTACCAGAACAATGGTGTATGTACAAAACCGTACTCCACACAGAGTACTCGAGAACAAGACACCTGAAGAAGTCTTTTCTAGAAAGAAAATGAAATTCAACCATATCAGAATATTTGACTGTCTAGTGTACATACACATTCCAAAAGAGAAGAGGACAAAATTAGATCCTTCAGGAAAGAAGGGTATATTTGTGGGATACTCTGAAAGCTCGAAGGATTATAGAATAAACTTCCCATGATTCAAGAAGATTGACATTAGGAGGGATGTGACATTTGATGAAGACTCAGCTTAAAACAAATCCAGAAAGAGACTTGCTGAAGAACATGAAGAAATAGAAGCACCTAGAATTCATCATACAACCATGAATGAAGAAACTCAAGAAGAAGATCGAGAATTTGAAGAACCTCAAGAACCTGTAGATCCACCTCAAGAGAAGAATCCTCACAAGAGGAAACTTGCTTGGGTATGAGAATATATCCAAGGTGTGGAAAGATATGGGGCTCCAGAAGAGAATCAGAGAGAAAGAAAGAGGACCAGTTCCTGCTCTGGATATGTAGCTTTATTATGTGATTTCATCGATAAAGAACCTTCTAATTATGAAGAAGGGACAGAACCAAACGAATGGGAGGATGCTATGATGAAAGAGTATCAGTCGATCATGAAGAATGATGTTTGGGATGTTGTCCCAAGACTAGAAGGGAAGTCAGTTGTAACTTCCAAATGGATCTACAAGATCAAGCATGCTGCATATGGTAGCATTAAAAAATATAAAGCAATATTTGTTTCTCGTGGTTTCTCCTAGAAAGAAGGAATTGATTATGAAGAAACTTTTGCACCTATATCTAGATACACTTCCATCAGACCAGTACTTGCTCTGGCTAAAGTGATGAAATGGAAGATACACCAAATGGATTTCAAGACTACTTTCTTGAATGGTGTAGTAGAAGAAGAAGTGTATGTGGAGCAGCCACTCAGTTTTCAAACACATGACAGGGAGTCTCATGTATGCATATTGAAAAAATCCCTATATGGTTTGAAACAGACACCTAGGACATGGTATGTTAGAATTGACAGCTTTCTATGTAGTTTGGGCTTTACCAAGAGTAAAGCAGATTCCAACCATTACTACAAGGTTGAAGATGGCAACCCAGTGATGCTCCTACTGTATGCAGATGATCTATTTGTAACAAGTGTGGATGGGTTGATTGCTGATAGAAAGATGAAGCTTGCTGTCGAGTTCAAAATGAAGGACTTAGGTATGACGCATTATTTTCTAGGCATGGAGGTGTGGAAAAATGTGGATGGAATCTCCTTCGAACAAGGGAAGTATGCAGTAGAGATATTGAAGAGGTTTGGGATGATGGACTGCAAGGCCATGACCACACCTATGGCATCGAACCTGAAGCTATTGAGTGATGCGTCATCAGAAGTGGTTGATGCTACGATGTATCGTCAGATGATTGGGTCCTTGATGTACCTGAAGAACATGAGAGCAGATATTTGCTTTGTTGTGAAGACCTTGAGCTAGTTTTTGACATATTCGAGACATGTTCACTTGATTGTTGCAAAGCATATTCTGAGGTACCTGATGGGTACCATTGATTATGGGCTCAAGTATGAGGTTAATCAAAAGATTAACATAGAGGGTTATGTTGATTCATATTGGGCAGGCAGTTCCATCGATAGTAAGAGCACTTCAGGGTGTTGCTTCAGTATGGGATCATGTGTGATCTCTTGGTTTAGTAGGAAGAAATCTTGTGTGGCACTGAGTATAGCTGACGCAGAGTATGTCGCATCGTGTTCAGATAGTTGTGAGGCATTATGGCTAACAAAGCTACTTTCTTATTTATTTTATCTCCAATTGGATTCTACTTGTATATATTGCGACAACTAGAGTTGTGTGAAGTTGTCGGAGAACCCGGTGTTCCATGACAAGTCAAAGCATATAGAGATAAAGTATCACTATATCAGGGATGGGGTGCATAGGGGAGCATTGAAGCTACAGTATGTTGCGAAGGATGAACAGATAGCTGATGTGTTGATGAAGCCATTGGGCAGAGTGAATTTTGAGTACTTCAGGGAGAATCTTGGTGTTCTCCAGATCGAGGTTCCTTCCAAGGGGAAGTGATGAGTCCATGAGCCATTCTGACATGGTGAGAGGATTGGTTCCTTCCATTTTCAAATGTAAGGGCTGAGCCATTCTATAATGGTGAGAGGATTGGTTCCTTCCATGTCATTTATGAGTGCTAAGCCATTCTGATATGATTGTAGGATTGGTTCCTACATGATCAAATATAAGGGATATTTCCATTCTTGGAATGGAGGTGCCTAGTCAGTTACTAGGAATACTCGGTCTAGGAATGAAGGCCATTCTGATATGAATGTGAGATGTAGTCTTACATGATTAGATGTGAGTGCATGGCAATTATGATGTTATTGAGGGATGTGTTCCCACTTGATCAGATATAAGGGTTGTTTCCATTTTTCCATGGTGAGAGGATTGGTTCCTTCCATGTCAAATGTGAGTGCTGGCCATTCTGACTTAGGGTCAAATATAAGGGATACTACCATTATTTGAATGGACGCACCTGTTCAGTTACCAGGAATCCTTAGTCTGGGACTGAGAGCCCTTCTGATGTGATTGAGGGATTGGTTCCCACATGATTAGATGTAAGTGCAAAGCCTTTCCATAGATGATAATAGATGTTTCCAATCATGCTGGTGGATGTGAGTGTTGGCCTTTCGATAGATGATAGTAGGTGTGTCTTATCATGCTAGTGGATGTGAGTGTTGCTCCTTTTCACAGATGGTAGTAGATGTGTCCTACCATGCTAGTGATTGTAAGTGCTATTCCTTTCCACATATGGTAGTAGGTGTGTCCTACCATGCTAGTGGATGTGAGTGTTGTTCCTTTCCAAAGATGATAGTAGTTGTGTCCTATCATGCTGGTGGTTGTAAGTGCTGAGCCTTTTCATAGATGATAGTAGTTGTGTCCTATCATGCTGGTGAATGTGAGTGCTAGGAATTTCTGACATGACTGGATTGGTTCCTATCATGGTCATATGTGAATGCTGGGTGTGCCTATTTGACATGGTGTTGGACGTGTTCCTCTCATGGTAATATGTAAGTGCTGGGCATGCCATTCTGAATTAGGGTCAAATATAAGTGTTGAAGAATACCTACATTGAGGCTAGGCCTACAACCAACATGAAAAAGGGATGGATCTATAGAACTTCCTGTGACAAGAAGAATCATGAGATAGCACCCGTGATGATCCAGTGATGATCCAAATTGAGTGATGATCCAGATCCAGTGATGATGATCCATATCGAGTGATGATCCATATCAAGTGATGATGTCCAGTGATGATCTAGATCAAGTGATGATCCAGATCCAGTGATGATGATCCAGATCGAGTGATGATCTAGATCTGATGATGAAGATGACTTGATGATGACGAGGACATGATGATGATCCAGATGATACAGAGAAGAAGACTTGTGCTGATAAATTGTGTCGAGAGAATACCTTCCTAGTTAAGAGGGAGTGTTGATGTAATTGTAACTTTGAAATGTATTCACTTGTATTTCTTATGTATTGTAACTTGATGTTTATTCCGGGATGTGTTTGTAATGTACTTGAGTCATTTCATGCCTCGATGTTCCTTTCGAGAGGTTCTATAATGTAAACAAGTCATGCAAGTCATTGTGGGTAACCCTCCTATTGGTCAAGGGTTAAAGTCCCCGCAGTTCAAGGTCACTAGGGTTATTAAACTCTCCTAGAGAAGTTGGCCCTAGTAGGGTTTTTTCAAGTCAGAGATTAGTATAAATAGAGAGCTAGCCTCTTTATTTATCACACACTCACTCACACTCAGTTGTAGCACATAACTGAGGAAGAAGAAGACACTGAGCATGGGAAGAAAGAGGTTGTTGTTGTCAAGAGATCATCTTATTGTTTTGGGGTTTTACTTTTGGTGCTGATTCTATCTCTGAGGAAGTTGCAGGGTTTTCTCCATTTATAGTTTCCTCGAGGAAAAACAATGTGTTCATTATCTCTTGTGTTTGATTGTTGTGCTTGTTATTCTCTTAGTTAAAGATCCTAATATAATGCTAGCTTAATGTTAAAAATATAACAGGCTCATTTCTGGAAATGTGATCATTCAGTGTGAATGAAGTGCACATGAGAAATTCGATGGAGGGGACTTATTGAAGTGACTTTGAGGGGTTAACTACTAAGAACTGAACTTATGCAGCTGTTAGGCTGAAGTTCTTACTGCTATAAGCAGGATTGGATTACTGCTAAAATTTGCCCAGTCAGGTGACAGAAGGTCTTAAGGACACATGCTTCACAGATTACTCTACCAGGAAGACCAGGAAACATGCTAGGGGGTCCTTAGGAAGTGTAGACTAAGCTTTCTCTAGGAGTTGGTTGGGAGGAACAACCTCCTTAAGCTATTGTCACCTCATCATTTGACAGGTTTTTCTTTGTTCAGTTTATTTATAATTTATTTACTGTTTTCTGCAAATGTTTATTAGTTTTCAAAAAAAATGCATGTTATTGTTTTTATTAGGGTTTCTACAGAAAAGAGCATTGCGTATTGATAAATTAGGGATATTTATATTATATCTTAAAGATAGTAGTATTATTTCTAAATGAGTAGTAAATAGAAATAAATTACCATGCTGTATTTTTCCACACCTTGCATAGCCAGTACTCTAGTACAACTGGTTGATTAAGTAGATTTGATGATTTCTTTGTCAACTCTGAATGAAAATGAAAATAATTTATTTTCTAGTTTGTATGCGATTCATTCAAGAAAATAGCATATCACACTTTATCTTCTTATTGTATCTATATTAATTAATTTGGAGAGAAGAGCTGAAGTTATATAATATTAAATAGTAGTTGTACTAATCACAAAACAAATATTAGTCTTAATAATTGTTCGAATTAACAAAATAGTAAAGTTAAATAAGTAAACATAGGAACAATAAAATAAATTATAACTTAGGGTTTTAACCTAGCTATTACTTCTTAGGTCCTAAAATAATTATTCTAAGTACATCTATGCATTATGTACTGAAAACAAATGTTTACTGTAAACCTTCTGAATTTTACCTAGGGTTTACAAAAGACAGGTTTCATCCTTATTTACAAACTTGTAGAATCTTACACTAAATTCCTTCATAAAATTTAAGAGCTGTAAGTAATTATTTATAAAAAGTAAAAATAGAAAACACAAAACCAAATTCATTTCTATAAATTCTATTTCTTTTTCAAAACTGTAGGGTAATTAAAATATTAACCCTCCTGAGCAAGGTAGAGTACAAATTTTACTCTTTAACACAGTAAAAGCTTCCAATGAAATAATTTGATGTAAATCATTTTTAATTACCAAATAAAATAAAAATTAATAACACTGTTAATGATTTAAATAAGAGACAAAATAGAAAGTAATGTAATGGCTCATAGGCCTTTTATAATTTTTAGTCGAGGATTAAAGCCTGTACAAAACAAACCCTATAAATTTTTTTAAAAATAGAAATCAGTAAACCAAAATTTATAATTACAAATAACCCTTGTGAGTCTACAAGTTTCGCTGATTGAACAGTCTTATCATTACCGCAAAGACTATTTAAAAAAAAATGAAATATTCAGACAGTGATCGAAATAGCATGGTCACAGCTTTAAGAAAATTTGGAAAAAAAAAATCCTTTACATCATCCAGGCCATAAAGGAGCTGTCACTAAAACCTTAATGTCATAGCTACAATAGCCTTCAACATTATTGCACACAATACCCTTTAGGGTCTGTAATATATAAAAAAAAATAAGAAGTATTCTAATAATAAAACCCAAGTTGAGTCCACAACCAGCAACGGAGTTTCTTGCCATTCGGACCACCACATGAATGCAGGAGAATACCCTCAGTTCAAACGGGGATTACTAGGGGTTATGAAGCCGTGAATGGGAGAGTTTTGCTTCTAGCTAACCCCCATTCACCGTAAGAAAAACCTGCATATAAGAATAAGTGTTAGTTATAGCATTTAAATGTGTTTTGAAATTTATAAATTTCATGTAGTAAAGAACATTGAACAATATTTTACCTGATAAGAAGGCGTTGGAGAAGTCATGAATGCAAATAGCTAAAGCAGATCATTGGCACCTTAAAGAGAAATAGCCCCCTAATAAATTATAGTGTCGGTTACCACTAAAACCCTAAGTGCAAAACCAAATGTAAACCAGCAAAACTCCCACGATATCCAAGAGTACTTTACTCAGCTCTATCACTATCCGAATTACCAACTAAATCTTTGATTCGGTGAAGGAAAATGATTTGTTCCAATCATACAATTCTCCCAAGATAGAGCTCGTAGTGAAAATGGAAAGTTGGAGGTTAGCAAGGAGTATTGGTGGCCACGAGCTCCCAACTCGGCCGCACCAGACAAGAAACCCTCACACACTTGCAAATGAAGTTTAGGGTAAAAACCAAAGTTAACTTAACATTGAGTTTGATCCTCCACGTGTCCTTCTAGATTTATGATCAACGTGGGTAACTTCTCTATATTCATGTATGCAGTTTACAATCTGCATTAAGATGATTACCAATCAAACATTAAATCATTAAAATCTTATCATATTTTGATTTCTAATAATGTTTTGTACTTTGATCATTTTGATACCAAATCTATCAACCTTATTAATAAGATAAGTTTGTTCTTTAGGGTTTGTTGTAAGTCACTATAGGGTAATGTATTCTTTTTTGCAAACCTTGCTTATCATACATCAGGGATAATTTTAGGGGAGAATTTTAGCCCAGTGGGCTATTTTTCTATGGTTTTCTCCCAAAAAAGATTCACCATTTTGCATTTTTTGAAGCCCCGTTTCACCCAATTTTGATGGGGTAAAATTTTTTCACCGTAAAAATTGCCAAATTATTATATAAACAATATAAAATCCTTGGAAATTAAATTATTTTTTGAAAAATATCACCAGTCATTTTATAGTTGCCGTTTTAAGAATTGGTAATATTCGCCAACATTTATACACTTTTAAATAAGTATGGTTCCTTAAAATCATCCCTATCATACATAGGTAAAGGGCAAGTTTAACCATAAATTACTTCAAGAAGTAGATCAAATGACTCATTGAAGTAACCTTTTTATTTGTAAAAGCTGGAAGGTAAGATGTTAAACTAGAACCTAAGCTATAACCAGATATCCTATATTATTGTAAACCAACATTCGTACCTCAAGTTTTTGCTAAACAAACTTGTGTAAATGTATAAGTTTATAGCTAAAAGATACACCCGTATTTGAGGTATAAGATACAATAAGAAGGAATCAAAGTAAAAACTGAAAGAGTTTTAAAAGCCATTTTTCTAACTAGGATTAGAATCTTGACCCACTTCTTTTAATGCATTGTGTAATTGAGAATACTAGTAAATGTGGTCCATAAACCCATATAAGAATCTCAATGCCAATCTAGCATCCAAACTTTGAGTAAATGGATAGTAGCAAAAGTGGTTATGGGTTTTTATTAGGAAAACAATGTTCATAAAACCCTAGAACAAGGGTAATGAGATAGACACCAACATTTGTTGAATGATCTAGGTTTCAAGATGTAAACCTTACTCTTTCTATTTAAACCTGAGATTATAAATAAATGTAAGCAGGAATACTGGTGTTCATTACAATTTTATCCTTAATCATCCAAATGAATTGATGTCATTTGATAGTATTTGATCATGTTTTCTCAACCCATGCATATGCAGTATTTTTTGTAAAATATTTATGGATTTGTGATGACTGAAAAAGATCAACGTTACCTCTAATGGAGGCTAGATGCATTTAAACATTCTAAGACTAGCATCATATTTATGCTAGAGAAGTATCTTCTTGATCTGAATATGTACATATTATTTTTACCGGAACATACGCTTACCTGTTAGAACCTGTAAAGAACCATCAATTCCGCTGTGTTAGCTTTAAGCTAAGTCAGCCCTGATCATCCCTAAGAAACTTCCCCTACTTGACAAAAGAAATCAACAGTATAACTAGCATCAGTAAAATACAACTTCCTTTTCTACTTTCTAGAAAATTACAACTGCTAAGTTGAAAATAGTACTAACACAGTTTTTAAAAGACAAGCCTCTAGATAATACAAATTCTTATAAAGGAGTAAATTGTGTTTCTCTTTCAAACTATTTCATTAACTGCTGATAGTTAGGGGTACTTTAGTGGTGACATTTGACATTTTATGTCAAATGAAAATTTTTAAATTTTTATGAATTTTTGAGTTATAACATGTTGTATTAGAGCACAAGGTTGAAACACTAGGCCTGAATGTAGCTCAACTTGCTTATGTGGAACAGTAAATTTAAATAAACATGCTGATGTTGTTTTCTTTTGAATGATACATCTAGAGAAGTTTGTCTCTGAGTTAATGACAGGTATGGATATATTTGAAGAGTATGCAGATGAGGAGTCTCCTTATACTGGATGAAATAATTTTCAAAAAGAACCAATACAAGAAGAGATAACTAATAATTCTTCTAAACTACTACAAGTTAAAGAAATATAAACATAGATGGAATTGGTTAAGAAATAAAATGAGAGGATTCTGAGAGCTCAGGACGAGCTAAATCATATTTTAATGGAAATATTTCATACTGAGGAAAAATATAAAAGAATCGAGTTTGAAGATATGGGTTACTAGCATAAAGATAAAAAGACTAAACACGTTAAAAACGAATGTAGCTCATCTTATGAAGTATGTGGTGATTCACATAAACAAAAATTTCATTATACTAGTGACAGTAGTGAAGATAATCACCATACTAGGAAGAGAAAGTTTAAACCTTACGAAGAAATATCTGGGGAATTCAAGAAGGTAAAGCCACCACGCTTTAATGGAGAAACTAAAAAGGGGGAAGAAGCAGAATCTTGGCTGTCCGGGATGAAGAAATACTTTCAAATTTATAACTAATCTAATCAACTGAAGGTAAGGATGGCTATTTATAATCTTACGGGAAAAGATGATAGATGGTGGTAGGAATTAAAAAGAGTAAAAGTTATAAGGGAGAAAAAATATAAATTGGATTACATTTAAGAAATATTTCAAGAAGAAATTTTTATCTGAACAGTATTATGAGGAAAGGGATAAGGAATTTTACAAGCTAAAACTAGGAACAATGAATATGAAAGAACTAAATAGTAAATTTTTAAGTCTGCTTAGGTATGTGTCGTATAGTGTGGATGAGAAACAAATATCCCTCTTTCTCTGATTTATATTAGATCCATACAATGATATTACTGTAGTGGTTAATAACTTGTTCTTAGCATAAGTTGGTAGATCTGGTTGTTGTGGATATAGTTTCAAATCCGATACTTGAATAATTTAGAACTCATGATTCTGTATATATTGGATTGAATCCTTTGTTCCTTTTTAAAATGTACTATGTATTCCTACATTTAACTGGGAATTATCTATTCGTATCATTTCTACTCAACCTAATTATGCTTATTGAATGTGGAATGAATTTGTAATGTGTTATAGCCTAGATATCTACTATGCCTATGCCACAAATGAAAATTATTGTGTTTTTACATAGAGGAAACCTTAAAAATTGGTTTCCTGAATCCCTAATAAACTTAGCACAGTTAGAGCTTGACTATTAAAATTATAAACAAAGAAGACAAAATCAAAGAAGGGTTAAGCATCAAGTTGATCTTCAGTTCGGTTTAGCTTACAGTAATTTGAAACCCCAAATAAAACAAGAAACCCTTGAATATGCAAAGTTGAATGTTGATCCACCAATTTAGAAGATCAATGGTCCATATCAAATATGCAATGAGATCAACGGTTCATAGAAGTTGTGGAAGACATATTGCAGAGGTTTAGTTCCAAAAAATTGTAAGAAAACTTCCTTTCCACAATCCGTAAGGTTAAATGTTGATCTACAAAGAAGTAGATCATGTTGATGTATATGTAACTTCAGAATGTATTCTTCTATGTATTTCATATATTATAACCCAATGTTTATTCCGGGATGTTTCTATTATGTATTTGAGTCATGTGGTCATGCCCCGATGTTCCGATCGGGAGGATTAATAATGTAAACAAGTCATATCAAGTCATTAGGTAAGTCCCCACAGTTTAGGGGCACTTGAGTTATTATACACTAATTAAGGTGTAGGATCGAGTAGTAATTATTAGGTTGAGTGCACTTCAAGTCAACGGAAAAATATAAATAGAGAGTGAGAGTCTCTCTATTTATCACTTGTGACTTAGCTCTCTTGCTCTCTCAAGTGTGGCGCACTTTTGGAGAAGGAAATCTTTGGCTTGACAGAAGACAGAAGGCTGCTATTGTGTTGGGAGGTCATCTTACTGTTTTGGGATCACATCTTATGGTGATACTATCTTAGAGGAAGTTGAGGGGTTTTCTCCATTTATGGTTTCCCCTCCTAAAAGCTTTGTGTCTCTTCTCTCTTGTGATGTGATTATGTGATTGCTGTGCTTGTTATTCTCTCAGTGAAAAGATCTTATCATAATGCTAGCTTAAATGTTGAAAAAACTAACATGGTATCAGAGCTAACCTGAGAAGAAGACATTGTGCAGCTATAGGAACTAGGGCTTCCTATTTTGTGGATCTTCCTCCACAGATTTTCAGCAAAATTATGCTAGGATGACTCTCCATTGAAGGGTGCATCTTTCTGTCGATGCGGAATTCAATTTCAAGCATTTTTAGTTTCGATGTGGAAATTACGGCTTTCTACAAAAGAGGAATTTTTGGGTGAGACCAGCATAGGATTTTTATCCTCATCAAAACCGAAATTTAGAGACTTGGATCAGTAAATTTGGTTGGGTAAATCTCTGGGAAAGTCAAACCCTAGTTTGACCGTGAGCTAGGAGAAACCCTAAATACTAAAACTGCTAAGTTTTGGTACAGTCGCTATATTCCAAGATTGGCGACGTATCAAAAGCAAAAAATTGCAGGGTCCAAATATAAAATCATGATGAACACTGTGTCCAAAGGGAAGCCTCTGATTCACTATATTCTGGGATATATGATCTCTCCACGTTAGGGTTCCATCCTCTTCTAGAAATCATCCATAAACAGGACACCTGGGGAGATATGCAATATCTTGGGCTACAGAGGTGCAAATAAAATTCCTGAAGATGTTCCAGAAATGGCACAGACTGTACTTTCTGTGGTCCAAAGTTCATACTCAGAAGATGAACCAGTGACACGTGGAATGCCGTACAACTTCGCTGTTCTGAACAGTCAAGTAACAGGTCACCTTGGAAAAAGGATCATAAATCCAAAATGGTGAAACCTATGGTGTTGGATCAGGGACATGCGAGGTTACCTCAGTGAGAACTTTCAGACATAGAGGATCATTAATTTCATAGATATCACAGAAACAGTAACAGACATTTCTGTAGAAGAAATCAGTAAATTAGGGCTTCCTGTTCCGGGAGCTTCCCTCCACTGTTTTCAGAAAAGGAGTACATTGGACAGCTCCATTTGAAGAGATCTATCTGTTTATCCAATCAGATCTAAAATATTCCAAGTTTTTAAAATTAGGGTTTCTACGACAAACCCTAGATCAACGAACTCCGGGACAAGGACGGACACCTCAAATCGGTAAGATCTAATCCTTTGATATTTCCATTTGAGGTTCTCATTTCAATATGATATATCACATCAGCTTAGTTAAAAGCTTGCGGAAGTTGACAAATTCCAATCTTGGAAGTATATGATCTCTCTGAAGAAACTGGATTGGACATCTTCATGAGTATAGAGGTTCCAGTTTCAGAGGGAGATGAGGCCAAAGAAGACCTCATGCTCATGCTGCAGAGGATGATGAACCATCCAGAAAGAGATCTAGATATGAAAGTGAAGATTCTTCAAGCGAGGATTAGTATGTTCTGATATCAGCCCTCACAGGTAACATTACTCATGGGAGTGATGATTATATTGTAGATAGTGGGGCTTACAAACATATGATGGGATTCAAGGAATCCTTTGTAAGACTGTCAGAACGTGAATCATCTCACAAGGTGAAACTAGGAGATGACTACCAATATCCAATAAAAGGTAGTAGGGAATCGTCATATAAGCTAGACCCTGGTAAGTCTCTAACAATGAAATAAGTATTGCTTGAAGAACCTTCTCTCTATTTTAGCATTGATGCAAAAGGAATGCGGGCTGCATTCATAGATGGTCAAGTCATCATATGACCAAAAGGAAAGACGATCGATGATGTGGTAGTGATTGAAGAACAAGAAGGAGGCTTGTACAAATTGAAGGGCTATCCAGAACAAGCCTTGATCCGTGACATAGTAGAGCCAAATGAGCTTTGGCATAGAAGGCTTGCACATGTGCATTACAGATCACTACCTATTGCAAGCAAAGAAGTTGAAGGTCTTCCAGAATTTCAAGCTATTTGAAGGGAAGAACAAAATCAAAATATGACCTAAAGAAACCAGTTGAAGAATGCGAAGTTCCAGAATACAGAGACCATGCAGTCATAAGAGTCTCTCAAAACGAAGAACAACTTGAAGCGGTAAAAGAAAAAGTGAAGAATGCAAAAGTGGTGATGGCCACCTTGAATGGCCTCCCAGGATCGTGGAATTCATTCATGTGAGGAATGTGTGCTAGAAGGAAGTGATTACTTTCAACAGACTTCAAGAGGAAGAAGAAGCTCGATTCATAAGAAGAGAAGGGAAGATGAAAGAAACTGAATATCAAGCTCTCATCATCCAAAGAAGATCCCTCAAGCAATGAGGAATATGAAGAACTCAACTCTTGAAGAACCTCTTATCCACCTCCGCATTTGGATAACAAACAATGCGACTATGAATGAAGAAGACGATGAAGCTGAAGGCTCAAGAAGGAGTCTACCCTCGAAACAAATAAAGATAAGTATCCAATTGTCATTTCATGATATTATTTTGTTATGCATTTGTTTATATTCAGTTATTGTATTATGCATGATAGGATGTTTGCATTAATGACAGTATACTACTAATATGCATGAGATGGGTAAGTAGCTCATGGTGCTATACAAATTCTCCATTGCTACTTATCTATAATAAAACCTCTTTGTTGACATATTGGATTAGTGCACAATCTCAATGTTGTCCTGGTAGAGATGGAAGGCATCTAGAAAGTTTCAATGAGATATGGATGAATGTTGTATTGGCTAAAGTAGTTGCATGATCATCTATTTATGCATAAGAATTTGCCAGTATGAATTTTCCTTATGAAATGATTCTAACCATACAATTGCATTTGACTTGTAGGAAATATCACATACATAATCATCTACAAGCAAAGAAGAATGAAGACTTGTTGTGAAGAACAAGTGACGACAGTTCAAAGACAAAGAACAATATGACGAGTATAGTGACATCATTGATGCAGAACCTTCCAGCCACCAAGAAGAAAGGGAAGATAAGTTCAAGAAGAATGATGTCTGGGTGCAATATCGAGACCTGAAGAGAAGTTAATAGTTCCATCATGCAGTAGATGGAAACATTGTGGGATACAAAGCAAGATTCATAGCATGAGGCTTCTCACGAAAGGAAGGCCTAGACTACGAAGAGACATTTGCAGCCAGTAAGAGTTGAAACAAATACATGATGAGATTGATGAAGATCTTAACCTTGGCTAAAAGGTTGAAGATGAAATTCTATACACTAGATGGATGCATAGAATACTAGTAGCATAGGAAGCTACTTGTCACTTCGGTACAGAATGTTTTCAGTGCATAGAGCACAGAAGACGGAGGGAGTATGATGCTCCGCTTCAAAGGGAGTGACTACCGAATATCTTGAAGTTCGACATGGTACAACAGGATGATCAGATTACTGATGACTCTAGGCTTTACTGAGAGTAAAGTGGATTCCAACCTTTGCTCCAAGGTTGAAGGTGGAAGACCAGTGATGCTCCTGTTATGTGTCAATGCACTATTGTTCTAGGTATGGAGGTGTGGCAGAGTATAGATGGAATCTTCCTTGGACAAGGCAAGTATGCAGTAGAGATCCTGAAGAGATTTGGGATGATGGACTGCAAGGCTATGGCTACACCTATGGCATCGAACCTGAAGCTATTGAGTGATGCCTCTTCAGAGACGGTTGATGCTATGATGTATCGTCAAATGATTGGGTCATTGATGTGCCTGATGAACACGAGACCAGATATTTGCTTTGCTGTGAACACCTTGAGCCAGTACTTGACAGATCCGAGAAGTGTTCACTTGATTGCTGCAAAGCATATTCTGAGGTATCTGAAGGGTACAATTGATTATGGGCTCAAGTATGATGCGAATCAGAAGATTAACCTGGGGGGTTATGTTGATTCAGATTGGGTAGGAAGTGCCATCGACAGGAAGAGTACTTCAGGATGTTGCTTCAGTATGGGATCATGTGTGATCTCTTGGTTTAGCAGAAAGCAATCCTGTGTGGCACTGAGTACAGCTGAAGCAGAGTATGTCGCAGCTTGTTCAGCTAGTTGTGAGGCAGTATGGCTGTGGAAGCTACTACCTGATATATTTGATCTCCAGTTGGATGCTACTTGTATACATTGTGACAACCAGAGTTGCGTGAAGTTGTCAGAGAATCCTATGTTCCATGATAGGTCGAAGCATATTGAGATCAAATATCACTATATCAGGGATATGGTGCAGAGAGGAGCAGTGAAGCTCCTGTATGTTGCGACGGAGGAACAGATAGCTGATGTATTGACGAAGCCATTGGCTAGGCTGAAGTTTGAGTACTTCAGAGAGAGACTTGGTGTTCTCCAGATCGAGGCTTCCTCCCAGAGACAGTGATGAGATCCAGAGCCATTCTGACATGGTGAGAGGATTGGTTCCTTCCATGGTCAGATGTAAGGGCTGAGACATTCCGTCATGGTGAGAGGATTGGTTCCTTCCATGACTGATATGAGTACTGAGATCCATAGCCATTCTGACGAGCAGGTCATATGTAAGGGCTGTGCCATTCTGTTCATGGCTAAAGGATTTAGTTCCTTCCATGTCAGATGTAAGTGCAGAAATCTCTCTTCAGTGTGGTTGAGAGTCTTCCATCATTAGGTGGGATTGAGCCATTTTGACGAGTAGGTTAGATGTAAGGGCTGTGCCATTCTGTTCATGGCTAAAGGATTTAGTTCCTTCCATGTCAGATGTAAGTGTAGAAATCTCTCTTCAGTGTGGTTGAGAGTCTTCCATCATTAGGTGGGATTGAGCCATTCTAACGAGTAGGTCAGATGTAAGGGCTGTGCCATTCTGTTCATGGCTAAAGGATTTAGTTCCTTCCATGTCAGATGTAAGTGCAGAAATCTCTCTTCATTGTGGTTGAGAGTCTTCCATCATTGGATGGGATTGTGCCATTCTGACGAGTAGGTCAGATGTAAGGGCAGAGCCATTCTGTTCATGGATAAAGGATTTAGTTCCTTCCATGTCAAATATAAGTGCTGGCCATTCTGTCGAGTAGGACAGATGTAAGGGCAACTACCATTCTAGGAATGGAGGAACCTGGTCAGTTACCAGGAACAATCAGTCAGGTTGTGCAGATGAGCATGTAATCAGTCCTGGGAGATTTCCAAATGGTCTTTCAAGGTTTTTCCTATGGCATGTAATTCGGTGCCCTGGGACATCTAGCAAATGCTCTTTCGAGGTTTTGCTCTGGGATGGCATGTAATCAGCCTTGGGAGATCCTATAGGTTGGGATGTGTGCCCGTAATCAGTCCTGGGATGCTCTTGCAAGGTTTTTCCATGACCACATGTAATCAGCCCTGGGAGATCCTATAGGTTGGGCTGTGTGCCCGTAATCAGTCCTGGGATGCTCTTGCGAGGTTTTGTGGTGAGGTCACATGTGATCAGCCCTGGGAGATCCTATAGGTTGGGCTGTGTGCCTGTAATCAGTCCTGGAATGCTCTTTCGAGGTTTTGTGACGCACGTAATAAGTCCTGAGGATTCTCCAGTATGGCCAGTGATGATGAAGACCTGCAGGTGGTGGGCCTACATCCAGCATGAAATAGGGATGGCTCTGTATAACTTCCTATGACGAGATAGTACACACTTGATGATGACCAGTGGAGATCCAGATCAAGCTATGATCTATATCCAGTTATGATGACTTCGAGAGATCCAGATCGAGTGATGATCCAGATCCAGCAGTGATGATCCATATCGAGTGATGATCCAGATCCTGTCCAGAGAGATGATCCAGATCGAGTGATGATCCATATCCTGTCCAGAGAGATGATCCAGATTGAGTGATGATCCAGATCTAGTCCAGTGATGTTGATCCAGATCGAGTGATGATCTAGATCCAATGATGCCATTTTATGATGATCTAGATCGAGAGATGATCCAGATCTAGATGACTTGAAGATGAAGATGACTTGAAGACAAAGAAGACTTGATGACAGAGATGACTTGAAGATGAACATGATCCAGTGATACAGAGAAGAATACCAGTGCTGAAAATTGCGTTGAAAGAATACCTTCCTAGTTAAGAGGGAGTGTTGATGTATATGTAACTTCGGAATGTATTCTTCTATGTATTTCATATATTGTAACCCAATGTTTATTCCGGGATGTTTCTATTATGTATTTGAGTCATGTGGTCATGCCTCGATGTTCCGATCGGGAGGATTAATAATGTAAACAAGTCATATCAAGTCATTAGGTAAGTCCCCACAGTTTCGGGGCACTTGAGTTATTATACACTAATTAAGGTGTAGGCTCGAGTAGTAATTATTAGGTTGAGTGCACTTCAAGTCAACGGAAGAATATAAATAGAGAGTGAGAGTCTCTCTATTTATCACTTGTGACTTATCTCTCTTGCTCTTTCAAGTCTGGCGCACTTTTGGAGAAGGAAATCTTTGGCTTGACAGAAGACAGAAGGCTGCTATTGTGTTGGGAGGTCATCTTACTGTTTTGGGATCACATCTTGTGGTGATACTATCTTAGAGGAAGTTGAGGGGTTTTCTCCATTTATGGTTTCCCCTCCTAAAAGCTTTGTGTCTATTGTCTCTTGTGATGTGATTATGTGATTGCTATGCTTGTTATTCTCTCAGTGAAAAGATCTTATCATAATGCTAGCTTAAATGTTGAAAAAACTAACAGATCAGTAGTTGATATTTCATCCACAAGGAAGACAAACTGCTGATAATAGTCATGAAGGTTTCATTGTGTAATCTGCAAAGAAGTAGATAGAGGTTCGAGATTGCATCCACAAAGAATATCAATGGTTGATATTGGTCACGAAGGTTCCCCTATGGAATGCACAAAGAATCAAATCAACAATGGGGACTTAATGCACAAGAAATAATGGTGCTAAAAGTATAAAATATTAAGTTAATGGATTTTGGAGTTTTCGCAACCCGCAACCCGCAATCCTTCTTTGCATAGTGCGGAATGCAGAAGGCGGGAAGCGAAAGATTAAGTTCACGTATTTTGGATTTTTTACAAACCCACCTTTGTGGAATGTAGAATGAGGTAGGAAGGAAGTGAAACATTAAATTCACATATTTTGGAGTTTCCGTGACCCACAACCCACAATCCGCATTTGCAGAATGCAAAAAGAGGGAAGTAAAAGATTAAGTTGATAGAATTTAGAGTTTCCTCAACCTACAACCCGTAATCTGCATTTGCAGAGTATAAAAAGTCAAGTATTAATTTAATGGAATCTGGACTTTTTGCAATAGGAAATCCTCATCAAGTCAAGATCGATGATCATGGTTGATTTTGCAAGGAATCAATGGTGCATAACGTAAACGATTTATTTAACTAAATTTTGGATTCCGCATATACATTGCGGAATGCAGAATGCAGAAGGCGTAATAAAAAATGTAGAATGGTTGTAGCGGAAGAACAATAACTTAGCCTTTTGATTTTTTGTTTGAAAATTTATTCTTTTTCGAAAAAGGGTTTCTAAGATTTTTAGGATATGATGATCATTTCATATGGCCAGGGTTATGCTTTAAACTCTTTATTTTCTTGCAATGCCTCATAATGGTTAGGTATTTTATTAATATCTCTGAAGATATACGGTATAGATTTTTTTTATTTCTAGAATTTGAGGTATGTTACTTATGGTATCAGAGCCACATGTTTCAACCTTATCACCATTTGGTAACATTGAGTTTCGTTGAATCAAATAAAATTTATTCTAATACAAGTTACCAAAGAAAAACTACATGGGAAAAAATCCCTCCTCTAACTAAGTAGGTAGAATGAGGATTCGAGTTTGAAAAACTTGAAAAGATGTTTTTGCAACCTTCATCTCTGTGGTGTAGCAAAGAAGCATGCATGATTTTCTGTGCAGAAGTATCCTTGGGCCTGGCATGTAGACTTCTCCATCTTCTTCAAAAATGATGATGGAAGGAAGGAGGAATGTAACATTTTTTCACTAAAGAATCCGTGATATACTCAATTGACCCCATCTACTTAACTTGGATTTGTTAAGCAGTAATCATATCTTTTATGCCATTTTAAATCTTAATTCATCTTTCATTTTATGTTTTATAATATTTGAAATTTTTTGTCATTTACATGTATTAAACTCATCCCTAAAACATCAAATCACTTGCTAGGTTTGATCCAGTTTGTGGCTCAGAGTTACTTTCTGGAAATCTGCTTTTTAGCACTAATTAAATCTGGTCTAAAACAAAATTAAAAGGTCCACGAGACTGCACATCAATCACAAGCACTTATTGAATATCCAAAACCATGGAAAGGAATGTGCCTTTCCACTGTTTTTAATTTTTTTTTAACCTCCAGGTTTCATCGCAAAATTGACAAACTTTATTCGTGGGTATTACAAAACTGTCAAAAGCATTGGTGACTTTCCACGAATACTGTCTCTATAGCAATGCAGTTTCATGGAACAATTGTCATTCAACTTGTAGATTTCATTGATAGATATTGGTTTTCCACAGTTTTGCATGGAAGAAATTTCAGTTCAAATTTTAAAATTCGTCGATATAGAGATAAACATTCGTTGAAACTGTTTCACGGTTTTTTCGTGGAATAAAAATTTTGCCCAGCAGTTTTTGGCCATATTTTCGTCGTTATAGGGACGATACTTTTGTCGATAGAGAAACAAAACATAGAAAATGAATTTAAAAAATTCAATTTCAAGGCCACCATATAGAAGACACGTGGGGACAAGTTTTCGACTCTATATCGATAGATTAGAAATTTCGTCATTATAGGGACGAAATAAGTGCGACAAAACATCGTGGCCATTATTGTTGCAATTGAGATGACCAAACATGGAAATAGAAATGAAAAACCGTCGCAAATTTCATCGATAGAGATTGGTTTTCCATGGTTTTGCGTGGAAGAAATTTGTGTTCAAATTCTAGAATTCGTCGATAGAGAGACAAACGTTTGTCGAAAGTGTTCCATGATTTGGTGTGGAAACTAGATTTTGTCTAGCAGTTTTTGGCCATATTTTCATCGTTATAGGGACAAAAACTTTGTCAATACAGCGACGAAACGTAGAAAATGGATTCTAAAAAATCAATTTCAAGGCCACCATACAGAATACACGTGGTGACTAGTTTTCAGTTCTATATTGATGGATTATAAGTTTCGTCGTTAGATCCACGAAATAAGTACCACAAAACACCGTGACCATTGTTATCGCAATTGAGATGACAAAACGTGGAAATAACAACGAAAAACCATCGCAATTTTGATATTCTGTATTAGTTATACAATATTATAGTATAAATTGTGATTTTTGTAATAGATCCTTCTAAAATATTGTCAGTGTAGTAGTTTAAAACCCTAGATATAGGATTTCTAACATTTTTCAGTCATTGGATCAGCTCAGGAATCCACTCTGATGGTTCTCCACCTTGAAATTTTTTCTTCTATGTCGCAAGATTTAACAACCACTTGTGAAACAAAATGGGAAATTCTCTAAAGAAAAGCTCATGGATATGTGTGTAAAGGTATCACTCCAACCACTCTGTCAGACTTAGTCATGATAATTTACCCTCTTCCTGTACAAACTCAAGTGCCTTATAATCAACCCAATATTGAATATCTGGCTTTGTTGGGTGCCAAAACATAGCCCCACTAGAATGATTCAGGTCTTGGTAATGGGGACTGCTAGAACTGTGTTTTTGCAGTTATCTCATGGATTTCTCCCTTACATTTCTATCAGATCACTCGACCAAAACCTAAATTATACTTATGTTTTAATTCATTCTTTGAGGGTAACTATCTACTGATCCGTCGCCACAAATCACAGTAATTAACATAAAGCATTAGCGCATATTTAACCTATTAGATGTGCGACAAGTATATATATAAGTTTATTCATAACAGAGGCTGTGGGATATATTCAAAGCGACTCATTCATGAAATACATGCATTTGAAATAAACATAAAAATCAAATACACAAAAAGACAAGATATAATGTGGAAACCCATAAAAAAAAACCACAAAAGTTCTCTTCATCTGGCATGAGAACTAGTTTAGCACCTTTGGTTTTAGTACTCAGCTTGCAAACTCTTCTTCATATATTCTTTATAACTCATACATTCTTCTCTCCTCTCATGCTCTCTCTCTCTATATCTATTATCTTCTTCTTTGAATCATTGAGCTGCACACAACCTAGATCATTTCTCTAACTAAGAAACTCCCTCTATGACCGATCCGCACCAGCACAACTTGGGTTCATGATTTTATAAGCGTTTATGCTTTTATAATTCTTGATTCAACCGTTGATTCACTCTCAACTTTTAGTCAACAGGATTTCTTTCTATTTTAATCCATTCAATTACATATAAAAATAGGCACTATTGGCCCAAAATACAATCATGATTTATTAATAAAATCAATCTTTTTCGTCTAACTAACTATTTCCCCAAAATTAGTTGAACTCTAGTTTTCGACTTGATTTATTCTTCTTTTGACGGGGCTCCTTTAGTCACACCTTCTTCTATCACATCTTCTTCTCTTCTTGGGACCGAAATATTTATCTTTTTGAGCAAGAATTATGGCAGAATTCTTCGTACATTTTCCTACGGCCAACATAGGCCAATTAGTTTGGTCCCTATGGAATGGGATTTGGGGTTGCATACAAAAATTAGTACTTTTTTCAGGCAATTGTTGGTTTTCTTCCATGGTGGGTGTGTTTCGTTGGACACTATATTCTCTATTGATGTCCACTTGATTTCTAGTATCACAGGGTTTACCAAGGCCGAGGTAGACCCTCCGCAATTCTTCGTAGGAAAGGAGCAAGACAAACACTTCACTACAAGAATGAAAGAGAAGTATATTCTGACAAGGGATAAGAGGGGCTTCCACATAGCTTCTATCAATGACAAAGATGTCAGGTTTCTAGTGAAGGAACTCTCCATCAAATTTTTAAGAATGATCAGGTTGAATGTATTGTGGAAGTCATAGCTACGACAGAGAAGTGTGTTAAAATCATACATCAAAACTGGGTGACATTCCTTCTAAACGAGTTGTTAGCTAATGCTATAGATTCCCACAAAAAAGGTAATTTATTTGTGTATTCTTAGTTTTTAATTTTGATTCCATTTGTTTCATGGAAAAAACAACCAAATTATCAGGGAATGGATGTCAATTTCCCTTTTCGAGGGGCTCCTTATCATAACTTGTGGTTCATTGTCAACCATCAGAGGTAGCTAGACAACAATGTCAAATGTTTTATGCATGTTGAAGGACAGCGCACCGATGTAGTGAAATTTTCTTGACATGAAAACTTCCACCGTGGAAAAGTATTGAAATTTCTTGATATTTATAGTGGGGACCCAACACATTTTCCTTCCAATGAGGGTGAAAATCGAGAAGAAAAGTTAACAACACAATTTAAGTTGACAAAAGAAGACATGGATTCCATTGTTCAGGAATGGCCAGAAAAATGGAAACCTCCTATTGAATATTATCAACTCTCTATTGAGGAAGAAACTCGACAAGAAGGTACGTATAGCACATAGCAAGATGAAGGAAACCTTCCCATCTCACACCCCGACAATAACCAAGAGTCAAATTCCACCTCGACAAAGCCAGATTTGGGGGCCAAATGAAAGGCTGCTGGGCTGGTGAGGAAAGAGAAGAAGAAGAAAAAAGTTTTCAAAGACACCACTATGTGAGGGTTAACATATGATGAGTCCAACAAGTTGTTCGATAGGATGGTTGAAATTGAAGAAGAAAACTAAAAGCTGGACAATGACCGAAACACAGTTTTTCAAGGAAGTCATTGATATCCTACACGTGCTCTATAAGGTTGTTAAGGAGGTTCGTATTGGAATCACTCCATTAGAGACTACTAAGCAACAAGGATTGAGGTAGTTAGAGGCTAGGAAATCTTATTATCGACTTGCACACATCACCACTTCATCAAAGGAGAAGAGAGTGTAGACAGAACCTACAACACTGGATCTAGGAAATGTAGTGTTGAATGCCACTGTCCATAATATGTGATATATCAAATTGGACATGAATGTTCTCCCAATGTTCATCTTGTACAATATTCAAAAAAAGGATGTAGATGAATTAAAGAGAAGGGAGAATTTGATGTATGATAAAATGTATTAATTTAACAAAACTTCTTTGGAGACAGAGTCTGCAAAATTTCAACAATAGAAAGAGAAACTACAGAAAGATAAGAAAATATTAGAAAATTCTATTGAAGCTTCCTATCATGAAGTCCCAAAAGGGACAATTATGTCGGACATGGTCCAAGAGGCCAATATACTACATTTAATGGAAGCCATTATTATCTTCCAACTTAAAAATGAAGAATTGGAAGCTAGGATAGTTTCTAGTACCCCTATTGAAGTTGTAGAGGAATGACATGAGGAAGTGTAGGAGGTTGTTAAAAATATTAAACACGATGAGTCCTACTAGTGGTACAACATTGCATGATACTCATGTGATGCGATGAGATGTGATGGTCATGATGATGTGTCAAGATTTTATGCTTGTGATGATGTGATGATATGTGATGCTAATGATTATGTGACGATATCTTATGATCATGTTGATGTGTGGAGATGCAATCCTTGTGATGATGTGATGATATGTGATGCTAGTGATGATGTGATAAGATATGGTGCTCATGATGATGCGACGAGATGTGATGCTTGTGATGATATGACGAGATGTGATGGTCATGATGAAATGATGAAATGTGATGCTCATGATGATGTGATGAGAGGTGATTTTCTTGATGATGCGACGATATGCGATGCTCATGATGATGTGCTGATATTTGATTCTTGTGATGTTGTTTTTAGATGTGATGCTAGTGTTTATGTGTCGAGATGTGATTCTCATGACGATGTGCCGATATGCAATTCTCATGGTGATGTGTCAAGATGAAATGCTTAAGATTTTATGCTCATTATGATGTGTCACAACACAATGCTCGTGATTTGTTTCTCTTGATAGGATGCTCTAGATGTTATGCTCCATGATGATGATGATCCATGGATAATGTTGATGTAGTTGTGAAAAATTCCTATGACGTATAGACTTACCAGTTAATTGTACATATGTATTGTGGCATTATAGAATACCTTCCCTGTTAAGAGGGAGTGTTGAATAAATGTAACTACGAAAGATATTCTATTTTTATTATTATAATTATTTCCCCTTACGAGGATGTTTTCCCTATGATTAGGGATTTCATTGATGTAGTTGGTCAAGTAAATTATTGAGGTAAAACCTCTGTTGTAAGTCAAGTCAGTAGTACCCACAAAAGAATTAGAAAAATTTATTTTTGATTCTCCCAAGTAAAGTTGGCCTTGATTGGGACGATAATTTATCCTTGTTGGGTTATTAGGCCTCTTCACTAATCAACATAAATAGGAGAGACACCTCCCTCATTTGGACACACTCATAACTCAATAAGGTTCGGTAAAGAGAGAAGGAACAGTCCATCTATGAGAGAGGAAGAAGTATTGTCTTATTCTTGGAGTCTTACGATTCTTACTCTTTGGTTCTCACACCGTACTTGGGCGAATTCTATACCAATGACTTCTTTTGGTGTTTTCTCCCCCATGAGGGTTTCCTAGGATAAATATCTTTGTTTTTTTTTCTGGTTGAGCTTGTATTTCTTTAATTGATCCTTTTGCATATGGTTATGATGTTATGATGCTAAATTTTTTAAGATATTATTAACATTAAAATATTAACAGTTCAAGGGGGGAAGGGCCCCAAAACCTAATTGAACTTTCTCAATATCAAGTTCCATAAACAACAAGTAAAAAAGTAGCATGATCACTCTACAAGGAGTCTTTGGCATTTGAATTGATACTAGGGTTCCATTGAGAGGTCATATAAATCATGGTAGTTCTCATGTTCTTGACTATAGTCAAGGGAGGGAAAAAAGAGAATCCAACCCTAAACCTTACTTCTCAAGATTTCAGACCATGTAAGAGTCTCCAAACCACTACATATAGCATGTATGGGGTATCTTTCAGCTTCAATTTGGATATGGGCACCCTCACTATTAGTTCATGAAGAAGAGCAACTTACCACTGAACCTAAAGAGAAGCCACCGACTATCTCTATTATGACTAGAGAAGGAGTTGTGATGGGAGAAGATAAAGTGAGTCATATGCAAGATTTAAGGATTCGAGCAATAGTACAATGTCGGATTCCCTTTCATGTGCAGAAAGAGAAGGGGTATTCTTTGAGGAAGGGAATGAATTCATAGGATGGGATAATGGATCCTCAACTTGGAATGCTCCTCCTGTATTTGATGAAGGACTAGTATATGATATGTCACCTCAGTTCGATCGATCTCTACTAGAGAAATCAACAAGAAAGGTAAGTACTCTAAAGAATTTCTTAAAACATTGTTTGGATTTAGTTAAAGATGAGAATGAGTTGAAAGGGTTTTATAGTATATTAGAATAACCTAAAGAAGATCCTCAACAAGAAAAATTTGTAAATCACATTCATAGAAGAAGGAATATTGGATAAGAGTTGTGTATGAAAGATCAAATTGGAGATTATGATATGGATTTAATTATATTAGAATTGGCCTTAGATTTTAAGTTATAACAAAGAAAACATGGGAACGCATGGGGAAGACCAAACTAGTGTGGTCCCTACTCCAACTTTGGTTGGCGAATCAGTTAAAGGTTATTCCAGTTGGTCAACTACCAAGAGTCCATATCAAAGTGGACAAGATTTGAAATTATGCACATTTTGAAGTGATAGAAATTATTGATGAAAGTAATTGATACCCATCACTCCTTGGTATTGACTAGGCCATTGAAAATCATACCATATTCAAGTTCAAGAAGAGGATTATGTCATTCAAGTACTGATAGATGAGATTAGTTGCACCATTGGATATGTTGGAAGGAAAACATATGTGGAACCTATCCATAAATAATATCATGAGGCCTACCTAGATAATATCTATAACATATCTTCTTGACTAGATGATTATATTAATCTGATAGCCGATGGGAATCTGAGTTGGTAAAGTGTCATCTCATGCTCATATTATTAAGGAGAAGCACTAGAAAACTAGAATAATCGTCTACATGAAGTTTTTATGTGAATGTGTACTTATATCACAAAGTCTCTATGATGGCTTGGAACCGAGGTATGTGATTTTACTACATATGAAGGATTACCTAATCTGAATACATTTCTTGTTGAATTTGAAGTTAAGGTTCTAGAAGAATAGGGATTTTTGGCCTTAATTCTATCCTGACAAGTTGGTGGGTTGTTCATAAGCAGTCCATCTTAGTTTGGTCACAGTGCTAGAGAATGTTAGAGATCTGGATTGGAAAAGGAAATCCTTATGTTGGAGAAAAGTACACAGGGATGAGAAGTCATGTTGATGATATCAATGCTTCTATAGGTTTAGTGAATGGAAGTCAGCTAATAAATTATAAGGATATTCAACGGATTTCTCTCAATTGAATTTGTAAATTTGAGCATATAGATCTGTAGACAAATACACAACTCACAAAGAAGATCTCACAATTTACTCAGCAATTGAAGAATGAAACAGTGCAAAAGGCTTGCAGCTGTGAATGCTTTCATTAATAAAAAAAGTAATTCAGATGATAATTACAATAATGTAAAATGGCTTTAATAGCCACAAGCAATTCAAATCCACATGAGGAAGTTAGAATTTATTAGACTCTACTTAACTGTAGGCAACCAAGACTTTTTCTAAATCACTATCGGAGGACCCAGTAGTTAACTGTCCTTGTCTAAATCATAATCGGAGTTCATAGGAGCTTTAAAACACAACCAAGTGTTACATTTAGTGTTGACGAATGGTTAATTGACTGTGGTAGGTGAGAAAAGCGCCCCACGTGTGTGCAATCAATTAAACCTAGCGCTAACTAAATGTAGATGGCTAGAACTGAATGTAACTGACTCCTAACTTGGCTTGACTAGTCATCAACTGAAGTGAACTGACCTTGGTTGGTTTCGGCACTCCCAGTTGCTTCCTAAATTGTAGGTATTGATCTAGGAGACTCCTAAACTTATGCAATCAAGTGCAATAAGTGGCAATGAGCCTCAATTAGTGTTCCCCACACTTTGGTAACTGAAACATGTGCCCCAATTAGGTCAAGTTTACCCAATGGTGCTAATGACTATAAATAGACTAGATGGACTCCCGATTTAGACATGACTACCGATTTAGACATATGACCAAATTTGGACAAGGGAGGATTAATAATCCTAACACCCCCCCTGAATGCTAACTTGGACAAACTGTGGGCCCTAGTAACTAAAACCATAGGTCACCCATTACATCAAGTAAAATAAAGTAACTGCTTAATACAAGAAACTAGGGCAAAAACCACATGGGAAAAAAGCCCTCCTTCTATCTAAGTAGGTAGAATCAGGTCTCAAGTTTGAAAAACTTGAAAATATGTTGCTGCAATCTTCATCTCTATGAGGTAGTGAAGCATCATGCATGGTGTGCTGTGCACAGGTATTCTGGGGCCTGGCATGTACACTTCTCCTTTTTCTCCAAAAATGATGATGGAAGGAAGGAGGAATGTAACTTTTGTCTCTTGCTGAATGAAGAGGTGTATGATCATATCCTTTCTTCTGAATGTAGTAAGACTGAGCCCTTACCATATTGCATCTTACAGGAATTCTATTACATCTCTCTAAAGGAGGCAAAATAGTATGGCATAGCGCAAGAGTCTTTCCTTTCTGAGTGTCAGTTGAGTTTCTAGTCATCTTCCTAGATTCCAGTTTGAAAGTAGGGACTGAATCTAGATCTGAGTCACCCTGAATCTTAATTTCATAAACTGATATAGATGGATCTGCAATACTAGTAGAAGCTGTAAAAGAAGTAGATACAATGGTTTTACCTTCCCTTGCAGGTGGCTACTGAGAGTGCACTGGTTCTGAAGGAGGCATGAAATGTGAGAACTCATATGCTCTTGAAGCATGATTCGCAATACCCTTTGCTATGATTCTCCCAGTAGAGATATCTGTGATCTCCACTGATTCAGGACCAAAGATCACTCACTTTGGAGATCCAGTATGGGTCATCTGATAGACAGATAATAGGTTTGAAGCTAGGGAGGGAACAAACAACACATCTTTGAACCTTCCATGTTCAAGTTGGATAGAGCCCTTCCCTTTCATTTGGATTTTACTGTTATTTCCCATCTGAATACTAGGACCATCAAAGGACTGAAAAGAAGAGAATGATTCTATGGATGCAGCCATATGGTTGGAAGCTCCAGAATCAATGAGGAAGGCATGTGTTGATGTGCAGAAAGATTTCAATGCATGTCCTTTCCTTGGGTATTCTTCTTCTTCTTCTTCAGAGTCTTCCTTCCTTGCGCTGGAAGGTACATAAATGTTGTGCCTTTTCAAAATAAGTGCCATTTCATCAAGTTGTCTTCTCATACATGATCTTTCTGAATGGAAGTCCCTTCCACAGTAAGGGCAGAGGACCTTCCCTTTGCCATTCTTCTTGCTTTTCTTCAAACTTGAAAGTTCTTTTGACTGTTTAGACTCATCTCTTTGCTTCCCTCTGTCATTCGCTATGTTATGTCCTCTTGCAACAAGAGCTAGATCTTTGGGAGATTGAATGATCCCCATTTGGATCAATTTATCATTCTTAGAAATAAGAGATTGAATGAAAGCATTCAGAGTGGGCATCTTCCAATTTGGAGTAGTGATCCTTACTGTTTGGAAGGTGGATACAAAGACTGAGTAGTCTGAATTGAGCTTTGCGAGAATAGAAAGAATGAGCTGATCTTCATCGTTCTTCACTTTGCATTGCTTCAACTAATATATCAGGTTCTTGAACTTTGAGAGGAATTCATTTAGAGATTCGAAATCTGATGGATTGAGAGTAATCAGATCATTTTCTAGTTGATGGATCCTCATCTCATCATGCTTATCAAACAAGGAAGCAACCTTGTCCCAAACCTCCTTGGGAGTGTCCAAGTCTTGGATGTGAAATTGAAGATCCCTAGAGACTGAGAATTGCATGAGTCCAATGGCTTCATCAATCCTGTTCATGTACTTAGCTTTGTCTTTATCTGATTCTGGCTCTTCCTCTATTTCTTCTATGAGTCTGAAGAGATGATTGGTGCGGAGCAATACTTTCATGTCTTCCTTCCACTGGTGATAGTTGAAGGGAGTGAGAGGCTCTATTTGATGAGCCATTTCAAAGTAATAGGAAGAACTGAGCTGCTGTAGCGAATGCAATGAGAAGTAGAGGCTGCTTGTAGCAAATACTGTAAGAAAACCTGATAACCTGTCACACAATCAAACAAACAAAATGATCCGGTTGGAGATCTGAGGAGGAGAGGAGTCTTTTCCACCGAGGCTCTGATACCACGTAAATTTGAGCATATAGATCTGTAGACAAATACACAACTCACAAAGAAGATCTCACAATTTACTCAGCAATTGAAGATTGAAACAGTGCAAAAGGCTTGCAGATGTGAATGCTTTCATTAATAAAAAAAGTAATTCAAATGATAATTACAATAATGTAAAATGGCTTTAATAGCCACAAGAAATTCGAATCCACATGAGGAAGTTCGAATTGATTAGACTCTACTTGACTGTAGGTAACCAAGACTTTGTCTAAATCACTATCGGAGGACCCAGTAGTTAACTATCCTTGTCTAAATCATAACCGGAGTTCATAGGAGCTTTAAAACACAACCAAGTGTTACATTTAGTGTTGACTAATGGTTAACTAACCGTGGTAAGTGAGAAAAGCGCCCCACATGTGTGCAATCAATTAAAGCTAGTGCTAACTGAATGTAGAGGGCTAGAACTGAATGTAACTGACTCCTAAATTGGCTTGACTAGTCATCAACTGAAGTGAACTGACCTTGGTTGATTTCGACACTCCCAGTTGCTTCCTAAATTGTAGGGATTGATCTAGGAGACTCCTAAACTTATGCAATCAAGTGCAATAAGTGGTAGTGAGCCTCAATTAGTGTTCCCCACACTTTGGTAACTGAAACATGTGCCCCAATTAGGTCAAGTTTACCCAATGGTGCTAATGACTATAAATAGACTGGATGGACTCCCGATTTAGACATGACTCACTATTTAGACATATGACCAAATTTGGACAAGGGAGGATTAATAATCCTAACAGAATTTGTATATAGGAGTAAAAAAATATTTTTAAAACCCCACATTTGATTTCTCTGTCAAATTTTTTTGTGCGTTAAAATCTTGTACATTTCTACATTGGTCAAATTATTGTGTATTACAGTCCTATATATGTGTATGAGTTTGTCGAATCCATTCAATTGTTGTAGTATGTCCAGGTACTAGCCTATATATTTGTCAAAGTTTTGCAATTGTCACGGTTGGGATTATATCAAAGCTCAATTCTTAAGCATTCTCATCCATCAAGTCTACAATTAATGCACATTAAATAACTCCTTTTATGGTGGAAGTAGCAGTGGGGTTAATGGGAAATTGTCATAAACAACTGAAAAGACTTGAGTTTGTGAACATATTGGCTGCCATCCTGATAATAACTGCCAATATCTCGTCACATTCATTGGCCACGTGATGAAACAAGAAAGCTGCATGCATGAGTTAATTCAAAAAGTTAGTTCGCTAACCATTTGAACTCATTGCGTTGAACTGTTGAAGAGTACTGAGTAAGTCAAAACTGTAATAGTTTCCCAAAGATAACTTATGAACATTGTGAGTTGCATCCATGGAAATAAATGTGTCTAGTACTAATATCACTCAGGTATCTATTGTGGATACCCTTCCATGACCATCTATTTCAATTAATCCTCCCAAGAAAAAGATAATTGGGGGTTGATAAACCAACCCAAAATGACGCACTAAAGCTACCCATGGTGTCAAAGCTCCTAGTTGTATATCTACAAAAATGCTACCAGCGTACATTGCACCACGGAAAATGGATTCCTCGCATGTGCAAATTACGAAGAACGTTAAGTATGTGTTGGTCGAGGCTATTATTCCGAAATGGGTTCATGTGTTAGGGGATATCATGCCTAATTTAAAGAAACTATTAGTCTTCAACCATGCCACAAATTTAAGTTAAATGTCCAAAATGTCTTAGCATTGAATCTAAGTTTTTCTACCACATTCTAGCATCCCCTTCCATGTAACCCAATTGATGGAAAGATATCGCTTCTTAAAAAGGCTCATAATAACTAGTGCATATAAATAAATAAACTCAAATTGTTAATTTAAAGATATGACAACAATATTAAATAAATAATAGAAATAATACATATAATTAAATATATTTAAACATAATTGCATAAATAATAGACATAATACACATATTTCCACAACAACACACACACACACACACACACACACACACACATATATTTCCACCATACATATAATTCACATGTTGATTTCTAAAGAAAACAAAGATAGATTACTTATAATTTAAGTAAAGGATCTAAAAAGATGTCTTAGGTTTATGAATCCCTCAATCCAACCCAATTGCACTTACGATCCAAGGATCCAAAAAGATGGTGTTAGATTTCGTAGTCAAGGATCCAAAAGATATGTTGGGGTGACTTTGAGGTGCATTGACAACTTTAAGAAATATATAGATATGGATTAATTATGCCCATATACATTTATACCCACATTTTGGGTTTCATGGAGCACATTTACAATATTAACTCGAGCATAACAAGTGTACAACCATGATATTTCATGGTCATCTTATCTTGTTATAGGAAGACCATGAAATAAATGTTGAATGTACACTTGTTACACTTGGGTTAATCTTGTTTATCCACTTTAGGAAGTTCAAAATATAAGCTACACTACAAGAAATCCTGGAATTAGTTTCCCATTTAGCGTCCCATTAGAGGAAATTTGGGGTCTAAAATGGGCCTTATAAGAAAACGTGCCAAAATAAGTTTTTGTGAGTTGGAATTCAAGAACCAATAGAATTTCAATAAAATAAGTCAACCATAATGGTTGAATTGGCATATTTGTCATTAAAAAAAACTACTTTTTTTGTTCGTATTTTCGACATATCTCATTGTGTTTTTACTCAAATTTCAATCAGGAGAGCTCGTTGGATGCGGAATTTGATTCCGCATCCAACGAGTACCCACACTGCATACTTTTGATAGACCCCGCTACCCCAAAAACAAGAAATACCTGAAAAAACGTGATGATGACATCATCATCACATTTTTTCAGGTATTTCTTATTTTTGGGGTAGTGGGGTTCGTCAAAAGTATGTAGTGTGGGTACTCGTTGGATGCGGAATCAAATTCCGCATCCAAGGAGCTCTCCCGATCAAAATTTGAGTAAAAACACATGGAGATATGTCGAAAATACGAACACAAAAAGTAGTTTTTTCCTTTCTTCCTCCAAAATTAATCAATATTATTTTATTATTTTAACTATTATTTTATTATTTTCCTTAGGAGGCCCATTTTAGACCCCAAAATTCCTCTAATGCTTTTTAGTGTAATTTTTTTTTACATTTAGTGGTCAAACTAGATGCTAAATGGGACACATTATGGACAAAACTTAAACCGTCCGAAAAAATGTCTTTCTTTGCTTCCGAAATGGCATCCTTTATGATGTCCAAAATAACATCTCTTTTTTTGCTTCTAGAATAGTGTCCAACTTTTCTTCCTAAACAACGTCAAGGTTTGCTTCCAGAATAGCGCCCAACTTTGCTTCCTAAACAATGTTGAGGTTTGCTTCCTAAATAACGTCATTGTTTGCTTCCTAGCGAGTGTCTACTTTTGATTCTTAAATGACACCCCCATTAGTGCCATATTTGCATCCTTAATAGCACCATGTTAGAATCCATTTTTGCTACCACTTTAGCATCCCATTTTGCACCATGTTTTACTTCCAAATATGTGCCAATTTTCACTTCCAAATTTGCACCAATTTTTGCTTCCTTTTTTGCATCATGATTTTCTACCAAAATGACGCCAAACATTTCTTATATTGTTGCACCATATTTTTCTTCCTATGTAGCACCATTTTTCACATCCAAAGTAACGTCTTATTTTTCTACCATATCAATGCCATGTTTGGCTTGATCATTAGAGCCATGTGTTGCATCCTTTTTAATGCCTATTTTTGCGTCTCTCATGTTTTGCTCACTAATTTAGTCGTTTTTAGTATTTAACTGATATTATAATATCATTGGGGCATGGAGGAATCGAACCACCAACCTCCTGCTTGTAAGGCAGGTGCTCTTCTATTGAGCTAGAACCCTTTAAGAATTTGAGAACCTAACTTACAGAGTCCTCTATAATGGTAAAAATGATCAATACAAAACTTTGAGTATCTAATGGTCGAACAAGGAAACAAAGAAAGAGGCTTTTGTAATACCAGAAAGGACACTCATCAACATCAACAGTGTTACATGTATCAGAAGATGACAATGTAATAGTACCAATTTGGTTACCTAGAATCATGTAGCCTAGGAATTCTGGTTATAGCAGGACTTGATAAGCCATGTTATTAGCAAAAAATATTAGTGCATGCACATGACCAGAGAAAAAATCAATGTTCCACCAATCTAGCTAGCATCCAAATTATTATAGCCTGGTTACAAACATGTAATATCTTTCTCCTTATTCTAGTCGACAAATAATGCTACTGTTGGTCCTAGTTGCATGTGATTACACATGAGATAAGTTATAACTCATGTACCAACATAGTTACCTACCTAAGATCAGTTCTAACAAAGTGGGGAAACAAGAGTGAAAACAAAGAGAGTGTGCCTTGAAACATATTTTATATCATTGCAATGAAGTGTGAATTGTCAATTCATGCATTTAAAAGCATGAGAATTGAGAATTAACTACAGAAATGCATCTGGGAAATATCGTGAGTGCTATAAGGAAACTTAATTCCAATGTCTTTAAATATTTGTAAGGCCCAGCAAGAATAGACCATACACTAAATATGTTTGGGGGTGGGGGTTGAAGGTATTATGGAAGGAATTTTTAGTGGAAACAACATACATTGAGAATCTACAATATATTCCTGAACATAAAAAATGGTGAGTACAAAAGAGTAATGTGGCTGAACTACATCGAGTGGATAATGGTACTCATTATGATGAAGGGATCAAAGGGATCAAAAAGAAAGTTTAGAGAAAAGACTAGTACCATTTCTAAAATACCGACCATTCCGAGAACTCCCTAGGAATGATTTGTTGGAATCCATTTCTTGTCATTTTCTAGGAAATTTTCCAAGTTGTATCCTTAAGGAGATGGGTCATTCCCATAAAACAAATGCAGTAACAATCATTTCATCCTATAGAGCATATTTTATGCCCTCATTTGGATATAAAGGAAACGAGCATAAAGTTTAAGAAAAACCAACAAGAAGCTTAGGTTAGTCTGACCTAATATATTGCTAGAAATCAAATACTTAACAGAATTCAACTATGATAATTCATCTAATTATAAGTGAGAAGCTAAAGTTGCCGGGATATAGATAGATATATGTACATATATGAGAACAAATTGGATACAATATGGTTGGATATGCATATACAAAATTACATGTAAAATATGTGTGAGCATGTAAAATACATGTATTTCCTAATATTTCCAGAGTTTTAACAAAGTATTTCCCTTGGCTTAATGTATTTCCTAATAAAATGCTCTACAAAAATAACTATCGACCCATTTTCCATTTTTCATATGGCATAGATTTCCTATTCAAAATGTTATTAAGCTCGTAGCCGGACCCAATGGAAGGGTGCTATCCTCAATGGGGGTTATTGAATAGTTAAAAAATGTATAGCTGTGTTTTTTTCAAAATAAGGACCAAATACGTACAACTCACAAAGGTTTTCATAATTTCATATAAACTAAATGTGTACATCATGAATATGAGATCACTTTTGAAAAATCCTATCCTCATATGTTTCAACAGCCTGAATAAAATGCTCCACCTTGTCCAATATTACTTGCATGATAAAATGTTCCACATTTTAGTGTGATATTAGGTTAGTTGGAAATGCTAGTTGTATCCAAACCAGTTAACACACTTTCATTCAATGTTCAGTAATTTCTAACACAGAAGACATCCTATACCCTTTATAAAAATCCATGTGCATTTGAAATTTCAGAAAGAGAAAACATTATACAGCTTTAATGCCGACAATTGGATAAACATGGTCAAGATGAAGTCGATATCATTTCCATAAATCTAGGGATATGAGATCTTGCAACTCAAGCAATAATTAAAATTTCAAAGGACCCACAACTTTAGATTGAAATATTTAGAAGACCAAAGTGAAAATATCACAATATCCAGTAGCATATAGTGAAGTCCTTCGGTTAACATAATATATGCCTACAAAAATTATATAATAAATGTAATCCGTGTCATAATACCTCACCTGCATCTGTCGGATATCCACCCATTGCACTGAATTCTTTCTTGTATACATCCATGAGAAAATTAATTGCACCCTGTAAAATAGAAAATACCACCAACAAATTATCTTCCAGGAGAATATTGTTACAGAACCAAAACAGAGAATGTGAGCTATAAAAACAAATCTATAATAAACTGTCTACACACTATAAATAATCATCCTTAGAAGTTAGAACAACAATCAGCGTGGACATAAAAATATTCCAAGTGTTCCAATTGAAATGAATTTTAGAAAAAAATGTAAATTTAGATAATATTTATTCAATGACTATTTAAGGAATTCAAATAGAATATAGGAGGTGTAATATCTCTACATACAAACCTCACGAATTTGTAATGTATGCATGTGTGGAAGGAAATCATTTCCAACAAAGAAAAATATGAAGACAAAATGATCCACAACGCATTCAAAATCAATCTCCATTGGAGGTTTTGGAATCTTCATATCATACTCTAAATATTCACATAAAACCTACACTACTACATTTCGACCAAAAATCCGAGGGCCGTCATGTCGGATTTTCGACACTTTCCTGTCGCATGTACGACACTTTGATTTTTTTTTAAGTGTCGGAAACTTGTTGTCGGTTAGCCGACACCTAAATAACCATCGGTTAAGCGACACCTATGAAACCGTCGCTTAAATGTATAGCATCGCTTAAGCGACAGAATATTTTCGACGGTAGTAATTTTTTTTTAGAAAATAGCCTTCATAACCGTCGCTTAAGCGACGAATATCAACTAAAAGCGTCGGATAAGCGACATATGTATCCGTCGTAAAAGTGACACCTATCAACTAAGCGTCGGATAAGCGACATATGTATCCATCGTAAAAGCGATACCCATCAACTAAAAGCGTCGGATAAGCGACAGTTACAAGCGTCACTTAACCGATGGATATCAACTAAAAGCGTCGCTTAACCAACGCCTGTGTGTGTTTTAAAAAATAAAAAAATCAACGTCAACAAATTCATTACCAGGTTCACTCCATCTATGATCAATGAGTTGCTCCTTTCATGGATGAAGGGATCGTAAGAGAATTTTTATATGAATTAAGTCCACATTGTTCAGGTTTGGTTCTTATTGAGAATCAAATCCACTACCCTAATTAGGTTGCAGGGCTCTTGTCCGCACATAAACCACTTGTTGTGACAATAATCAATAGCGTCTCTAAACATTTGAGAATATCTCACCGAACAATACTCATTTAATTTACCACTCTTCGGTCAGAATTGAGGTTCTTTTCAGTACTATGTATAAGAATTAGCACAAGGTTAGAAACTGCGATAAATTATCCTATTTCATAACAGCATTAAATTTGAATCCATCTAGTCCTGCCTGTGCATATTGGGTAAGTTAGCTACAAAATTTAGAAGGGAAAGCTCTCGCAGTGTTATGTCAAGAATTCAACCATGTTAAATGAACTTCCAGATGCCTCATATGAAATCCTCTGGGAGATATTCTTAGTAATAAAAAATCATTTAATTTTCCCTCAGTAAGACCCGGCCAAGAAATTAAGATAATGTCAGGAGATAGAACAAGCGGTAACACTTCTGAGGTTGACAGTTCTGAAACTGATGTTTAATAACAGTGTAATTTAGAACAACTAAATCCTCTGGACCAAGAAAAAGCAGCGCCTTCAATAGTGACACTGTACTAAAGGTACTGGAATGTATCACAAATAAAAGAAAGTTGCATATGTAATTGAATGACGAGACAGAAAATTTTGTTGGCATATTGTTCTGAACTTCAACTTATTTTCAAAGTTTAAGATCAAATAAACAAACTTGGCTGAAAGGCATACGCAGAATGAGCATCCTTTAACAATAAGGGCATTCTCGATTGAAAGTATAGTAAATGGAATCAATACACAATTGATGAATGTCCCTGAGGAATGTAATAGCAACCATTATCAAAGGACCATAAACATATTATGTATTAAATTACCAATGGATTGCAAGGGCCGTAAGAGGGAAGAGGTGAAAATAGGAAAGAAGTTCCTAGATGTGAATCCTTGCATGCTCTAATAAAAGGTTAGACAAGAAAGTTCTTAAGATTTCAAAAAAAATGTACTACTGTATACCTTTGTTCTTTTGAGCAGAGGGCAGCAATATCATCTATCCCTCGACTTGTGAGAATTCTGCACAATCACGGGGAGATGAATGTTGTATTAAGGCTGTTCAAAACTATCATACTGTCCCCAACCAATAGCCATACATCTTAACAAAAGTTGGGTAATTTTCTTCACATTCATATACTTTGGATTGTGTGCAAGTCTAGTCACAAAGATGGAGCGATCTTCACTAGTGAAGGTCTGGGGCTTCAAATCCCCTTTTTTCACAAGGTTAAGCTTCACAGGGCTTCTCTGGACTTGTAAACGTTTGACCTTGATATTGTTGCACTTGACGATGAACCTGGATTCTTAGTAATAAAAAATCATTTAATTTTCCCTCAGTAAGACCCAGCCAAGAAATAAAGACAATGTTAGGAGATAGAACAAGCGGTAACACTTTTGAGGTTGACAGTTCTAAAACTGATGTTTAATAACAGTGTAATTTAGAACAACTAAATCCTCTGGACCAAGAAAAAGCAGTGAAAAAACAAACTGCCACTTTAGGCAGTGAAAAACCACCCTAAATATGTTCCTTTTATGGCTGATATGAAAGGATGGAAACAAGTCTGAAACAACCTCTGATGCTACCACAATTTCTTCAGGATAATTTTTTATTGTTTACCAAACTCAAATTTGCACTATTGTTACTATTTAATTGCACAGGACAAAGGTCGAGTCTTATTGGCACTTAGTATCGGCGAGCTGCATTTTGACTGTAGGGCTCATTCCTTTAAGAAATTACTATGATACTACTTCACAAACTGCCAGATTTTAAGTATGCCCCTGCAGTTATCCAAGGAACAGCACCTCTCTTAGAAACTCCAGTCTCTTCTCATCTAGAATCATCAAGAATGTGATCAAAACCACAAATGCATGCCCATGCAAAACTTGGGGTAACAGAATGGAAAGCATAATTTTAATTTTTTTTCTAAACTATGTAAATATAAACCTAAATCGTTACATTGACTGCTTAAATAGCAAAACATATTTTCATGAGAATTATATTTGACAGACATGGGTGATAACATTGAGAAAGATAGTTTATCAAACACATAATCATATGGCAATCCTTGGCTACAGGCAGTAGCATTTGCAAAAATATACTAAAGCAAATCTTATCATACAAACTGTTGAGAAAAAATTCACCCAGACACACAATGAAGACTGTCATCAGATGGATAAATGCGACTTGATTTCCAGCTACATAGTACAAACCCAATTCATTTGATCTTCAGGTAAAGTCTGGCTCTCCACAGTCTAATTCACATGGCATGCTCACAAGCTTTATTAAACTCAGACACATTCATATTGAACATTAACAAGAAATTGATAGCTTCTGTTGTTACCTGGGAATGCTTTGCAGAAATACCCGAAGGTGACTGGATAACTTGGGGAAATGTGCCAATGTCACCTCACACAAATCCCTCTCGCTCTAGGTTAGTGATTTGCTAATCTCAAGGGGGAATCCATAGATGATTTAAGGCTTCATTGATGAACTTTTGGAGGTGTGTATGACCCCAAATCTGCAATCGAACTACTATTCTGTACTGTAAAACTCAGAAACCTGCAACTAAACTGTTAGAGTAGCATGCCTGAATATTGAATTTATGATTATAGATGATAAATTAAGTTAAAATAAATTCATACAATTGCTAGTCTCTCCTTGCTTCTGCATTAAAGGTTGCAGAACAAGAACCTCAAGTTGCCTAAAATGCAAGGACTCATCTTTCCAAAATAAAAGTAAAAAATCGTGACAGTCCATGGAAGATTAAAAAATTTGAGTAATGGTGACAGTTTGTTGACGATTTCCACTAATCATAATGAAAGTCAAGGTTAAGAGATGATAATTAAGTAAGGAGACTTTTAAAACAGATTGATATACGAAGTCAATTTTTTTGTTACCTTGAAGTATAGGAAGTATTGTAACCTAGAAGAAAACTGCAATTGAATGTCAGAAATAAAATAGCAACAATTTATAGTTGCACTCATGCTTTGTGTGCCGACTGAATCTCAAGTGGCGAATAAAATCCATTAAAAAAGGTGGGTAGCATATGATTAGATGGACTTATTCATCAGAGGATGAAATCGCACTATATAAATTATAGAAGAACCTAATGCAATGGAGTAATTTCATCCAAGAACATCCATATTCCAAAGCAATCCTGAGACCTTTCCAACTGCAATAATAGATAAACTAATAAAAATTGGCCTTACTAGGCTAGTAGCCATAATGTTTTCCACAACTTCAAAAAAAACACTCCCATAAACTAATGACATGGTTTAGGGTTCAAAAGCATGACAGAGGTAGCTTGTTGGGTTTAAACTCTTAAATGGAAACATTCTCTCTTTAATACTCTTTATAATCCTCACAATACTTCTAGTATGAGAAGAGAAAGGGTAATTCCTCCACAAAAACTAATGCAAATATGCATCATCATGCTTGTGACTCCTCGAGGTAAGTATTTAATAAGAAATTGAATATTACACAGCAACCCATGGCCCACTTACCCTTCTATATAAACTGATGGAAGACATGCACAAAAGACAGTTGAAACAGCACTCTCTAATATCTAAGAAGACACGAGTAAATTATTTACAACCTTAGTTAATTCAAATTGGTTAGGATGAAGACTCTTACTAGAGCAAGTGTTAGGACTCGAGACATCCTAAGAGCCAACAGTTAAATAAAACAAGCCCAAACCTTGATGAAATTATTGTAAATCGTATTATCTAAGTGATGGGAAACTTTATGGTCCATTAACTGATAGACAGGGGACTTCATGGCTCAAAATGATGAAATGAAAACATGAATAAGGTGTTCATTATGGTACAACCTATAGTATATCCGACATTTGATATGATAGAACAGATCATATTATCGGTTGCCTCCTAGTTATCTTTTTCCTATTAAGAAAATATTCCATGTGCCTTCCATCTAGAAGCAACAGAAACTCTAAGACCTGAAAACCAAAACTTCTCAGAATGACTTATGATTTGACACCAAGGCTGCTCACCATAATGGGTATCTAAAAATACGGTCAAATGTAAAAAAAAGACAAACCCTAATTTGACTGTGCAATGGATAACGTTTCAGAACAATATGAGTGATGCTAATAAGACGTAATGTAGAAAAACTGGAATACAGAAATAGGAAATTGGCAATGTCTAAACCATGTGAAGAAAAGTACCTTACTCCCTGACATCTTTGTCTCAATCAGCATTTCTAGAGAACAACCAAAATGGATATGGGGTTTTAGTAAATTTTCAAAGATCAAGATATTTTCTTGTCTGTTGCAGTCATCAGAACCTGCCACATAAATTGCAAGTTAGATGAACCTACATCCATGCGAAGTTGTAGTTAATCTGCAAAGGCTATGCTGGTTTTATTGTTGAGAAAGTGAAAGCTACATATTCAGGGTGCTTAAATATCCAAGAAGTTTGTGCTAAACTCTTACATCATCAAAATCCACGGAAATATGTGAATGTTCTCCCATGAACCACACCTGTGCATTGAGATTAGCCAAAAAGCAATATTAGCCATTAGAGAATTAAAATGAACTGAAAAGAACCTCAATTATCATTGAATCAGAGTTGCAATGATGACCTGGCTTGACATCAAGTTTTCTTATTTGTTTCTTATGTCAAAGCCTTATAAGTACAAAATGGTGCCTCGAATGGCAGATTTAAAACATGCCACAGTCTAAAATGATGGTTCCAAGTTTTTAAAACGTTTTGTAGATTATCATACTTGGATTATTATGTCACTCTGATCAACCATCAAACCACACAAAAGATGGAATGATGCTTAGAAGGTTCAAAACATTTTATGCCAAACAGTAATTTTGAGTTTGAAAAATGCTTTGCAGGCATATGTCAGTCAGTCTCATCAACTTTTGTCCCTTTTAACTTGAATAGGACTTGTATTTTGGAAAAAAATATACTATGTCTTGCATATTTTTCCTGTGTGCTGCTTTATGTGTAGAGAAAATATGTTGGGAAGGCATGGCATTATCCATTCAATGCTGAAAATTTGATTCTCTACCTACTTACAACAAAAATATGCCTACAATCATCAAGATCAATGCACGGAGTACTTGCATCATGGAATAAGTAATGAAGTGGAACTCTGATAGGCCTGGAAATGTGCACTAGTCTGTATTTCTACTTAGAACTGGTGAAGTGACTGGCATCTTCTTAACAGCAGGGAACTGAAGAGAATTACTCGGAACAGTAAACACATCACCAGAAATATGAATATGTGATGCTACTTGAGGCACATATGTGGATGAGTCACATTAAAATACCTGTTCAGAAGTACTGGCTTGAACGTAGGCTGCACTTTTGAAAAGCCGTATTTTTTAAGAAAATCATGGATGTGTAAATAAAATATCATGAATGCTCAAAAATCATCATCAGAATCATCATCTAGCAGAAATTCTAGTAGCCAACTGAGTTTCTCTCCATGCATAACATTCTGAACTGAAGTTGCATTCCTTGAGAGAACATCAATAGAATCTCCCTCATCAGCAGACTGATTAACTTTCTGAGTTGCTGACCAATTCTCCAAGGTAGTTTGTGCATAATTACTTGACAACATCATCTTCAAAGGTTCTGTTGTCTCCATTGAGTTTCTTTCTAAAGAACTTATTTTTCTTTCTTGAAATTCTGTAGCCATGATACTGGGGCCATTTATGTACAAATGCGGTGTGTCCCTTAGTGTGGAACCTACATGCATGCTTCCAATCTGACCCGGGAGATGAGTGGCCATGCTAAGAGAACATACAATATTTGTATAAGATGCACAGTGCAGGTTTATCATAGATGAACAAGAATCTTCTTGGATGGATCCTACAGGATGCATGGAGCTACATCCATTATACAATGTAACTGCTGCAGCTGCATGGTTCTACATCCATTGTGTCTGAGGTGGAGGGTTCAGATTATTTTTAAATGAAGATGGCCTGAAATGATCTGCACAACTATAGCTGATATTCAACGGAATACATGCAAAAGTTCCTATACTCATATGATCACTACTACCCACCTGACAAGTGGACATCATGGAGTTTGCAAACATGCTTTTACCCTAGTCAATTATTGCATTGGGGAGAAGTAAACCAATGTAGATCCAAATCCTAGGCTCTATCAAGCGCCGAGAGGGATCAAATCTCTTCTTAGGTATCCATTGATTTGATTCAAACCAAAAGACACATTTTTTTAGTTAAGTTCCACATATAATATTATTATTATTAATATTTAATATTATTTATGGCTCACATATAGTATTTATTATTATTTTTATTTTGTTAGGAACCAACATTACAACATTTCTCCATACATGGTTTTAAAACCATATGCAAGGCCTTGCACATGGTCTTAAAACCATTTGCAAGGCCCTCGTAAACCATGTATAATAAAACCATGGGTTGTTTAGGAGGCCTTGCACATGGTTTTAAAACCATCTGGAAGGCCCTCCTAAACCATGTACAATAAAACCGTGGGGAAAGACATAAAAACACAAAACTAAATTTAATTTTAATTTGAACGTTAGCTAAAAAAATATAATGTCTAAATGACCATATCATAATTACCAATTTACTGATTTTGGTAATTCATTCTAGAGAAATCAGAAATCATGAAAAAGAGACGATCGTAATTGATAAACTTATAAGACGATCGTAATGGAAACACTTGAGACGTACTCTATAAAATTTGAGAGATTTACAACACGAGGTATTATGACCTTTGAGCTATGGACTGAATTCATTTGATCTCATGAGAGAGAGCATCTTGCCATGAAAGAATGAAGGTCAGAGATTAGTTTTGAGGACACATCGATTTGGTAAAATATGTGAAAAGCATGGCTGCCCTCGCCTATTCATTCAAGAAAAAATTATTCAGAACTCTGATCTATTCATTCAATTTTGTTTACCGCATGCACAGCTTGATATTTATGGCATTGAGACCATTCAAGTAGCTAATCTTCTGATTCTGCTTACCAATTGCATTTGTTTCAAAGGGTGCAAAGAAACTTGTTTGAAATTAGAAGGAAAGCCTAAGAAACAAAGCGCTCATTCAAAGGTATCACAATCCTTGATTCTGATAGAGAGTAAGGTTGTTGATATTGCAATACATTTGGCAGAAACAGTGAATACAAAGGTTTTTAGGAAGGTTTCCATGGAAAGGGAACTTCCAGGATCTTGGGCCAGTTTTCGACTATCAGTTCGAAATGTTGAAGTTCTGTCAGTGTCAAATCTTGGGGATGTGTCTCGTAAGAGCTATTTCTCCCTCAATCATGAGGAGGCATTAATGTATGGATCTCTAATTGACAAAATGGAGAATCCCCGATCTACTTGTGCAGTTAGAGAATTGTGCTTACTAAGCTGCAAAACTAATGTTTCCGGGCGGGGTGATGGGGATCAAGGTAACGATGGATTGAGTAGTGGAATTGCAGGAACAACAATTACACATCTTGTTAATCCACAAAATTTAGAGACACATACAGCTGTTACAGTGAGATGCTGTACACTTGTTGCACCTGGTGGTCGTCTTGATTACTTGCCTTCCATCATTTCATTCTTTAATCGACAATCTTCAACAGCTGAGAACCAAATCGTTGATACTGATCCACAGGAAGGGCAAGGTAACTCCTATTCTACTTCCATTTCAGTAGATTTATTAGACATTGCTGTCAGTTATGAGCCTTTTCTGAAAGGCTCAAGAGTAAGCAGTTCCCGTAATCTTGTTGAAGATTCATGTGCACCAATTGGATGCGTTTTAGCTGCTGCAGCAGTGAGTATTTCAAGAAAGACACAGCCGAGAGCAGAGAACAATAAGTACACTATCTCTCTGAAAGATGTAGGTCTTCTGATCTTGGATTTATCGAAAGCAAGCAACGATAAGCTCGCAGCCTATGATGTAAATTCCTTGCGATCAACAGGGTATGTG
>LPNX010538271.1:390489-416254 GCA_001517045.1 Pseudotsuga menziesii
CAATGAGAAGACAAATCAAGGGCAGAGAGAGGATTTGTACTAAAGGCAGGGTTCAGATTGTTTGTAAAAGGAGAAGGATTGATTTGTTGTGCATAAACTTGGCTAATTTCCATTGGAACAGATGCAATGGAGCCTACTTGTTGACTGCTACCAGCCTGACCTGTGGAATTCATGGAGCTTGCAAGCCTGGTTCTACTTTGCCCAATCTTTCCAATATTTGAAGGGAAATGATCTTGCAAACCAAAAGCAGGCACCATTCCTAGCTGAAAGGAAGGATTTAGATTGTTTTCGGATGAGAAAGGCATGAATTGATACCCAAAAACATGGCCAGTATCTGACAAAATAGATGTAACTGGTTCTAAACACATTAGATTCCTCCTGCCAGTCTGACCTGGGGAACTCGTGGAGATGCCATACATGCTTCCACTCTGGCCAATATTTGCATTATGGCTAGGCAAATAACCGTGTAAATCAAAAGTAGATGGAGGGCCTATCTCAAAGGTACCATTTAGACTGTTTGTAGATGAGTAACACCCTGATTGAAATGCAGCACCACGGTTAATATTCAGTGAAGCAGATGCAATTTTCCTTCTACCCACTGGATTAGGTCTACCAGACTGAACTGTGGAACTCATGGAGTTAGTCTGTATGCTTGCACTCTGATGGATCCTTGTCAACTGGCCAGGCATGCAACTGCACAAACTATACATAGATGCAGGTCCTGTCTTGGGGACATGGTTCTGATTTCTTGTAGAAAAGAAAGATCTCCTAGAACTTGCATGCATGCCAGCACTATGGCCAGTTATTGCATCTGAAAGTCAGTATTCAGATGTTCTGTAGATGAGCAGGGCCTGAGTGATGCACACCACCATGACCACTAATTGGCGAAGTAGATATGACTTCTTTTCTACCAGTTCTATTACTCATGCCAGCTGAGTCTATGGAACTCATGGGGCTTGTAAGAATGGCTCTACGCTGGTCAGTCAAATGACAGGATAGAGCAGCAAAAGAGAAAGGCCCTCGTGAAGAGGCAGGGTCTGTCAACGAGGAAGACCTTAATTGACTTGCTGCATTCTGGCAAATGTTTGAGGGAATATTTGTAACTGTATCTGCACCCTCTTGATTACTTATAGTAACCTGAACTGTAGATCTCCCACTAGATAATAGAGGTACGGCATCAATAGTGGGTGGTAATATCATCTTGGTTTTCTTCAGGTTGTAGGACTTCCTTAACTTCCTCCAGTTATCTTCTTTGTCTGAGGCATGGCAGTGATCACTAGTCAATTTTCCTTGGCCCCACATCAAACATGGAGCAGGCTTGTCACATACATAGCAATGACACTACATAATTGAATTACATGAGAAGAAATGTCCTGGATGTGTTCTTTGAATACATTATTATCACAAGCAATCTCTATGTAAATAGCAAACAGATTAAAATACAAAATACATCACAACATAACATGGATGGATCTTCAGTTGGCACTGCAGTTGATACCACTAGTTCAGTCTGAGTGGAATGTGTGGATGGCTAAAGAGAAGGAGGAAGAGAAAGGCCACTGAAGCAAGGAGCCTTCAAATAATTCTTGTGCATTTTACTGCACAACAAAAACTCCCAGCCTGAATTTATCTTGACCTCCTGTTGTTTTAAATATGCAGAATTCATGTTTCTTATCCACCCCATTATCAGACTATAAAATGTCTCCCATTCAGCATCAAATTTGAAGTCCAAGATGGATAATGGTGTAGAACACTCGTGGCTCCAGAGTGATTTCCAAAAATTCTTAAACAACATAAGGCTAAGTCCTTCTTCCAGAGCACTAATACAATCTTCTGTAATCATGGAAACTGGAGCAGGCCTCAAAGAACATCTCAATACCTGTGTACAAGAAACTCTATGAAAGATCCCAATCATTAAAAATAAACAACAGGTTAACAACTCGTAGAAGCAAATAAAAAATTATAAGAACTAGCAAGAGCAGAAGCAAGATAGAACCAGTAGTTCCATGACCAACCAACAAGATTTCTTACACTAAATATTAATATTCAATATTTTCATCTCCTTGTTCATCTTTATCCAACACCATACTGTCCACAGACTCATTTTCACAATCTGTATCATTATCATCATCTGTTTCATAACTCTGTGTTAATAACTCAATTAGCAACATCCCCATGCTTTTAGCACAATTTCATACCAACTTAAAAATTAGAAATAAATACATATAAGAAATTTAGGTAGAGGAGGCAACAAGCAAGGATGAGAAAAGGATGGGAGTTACTCGTGGAAGAGTATTAATGTGGAACAAAATCCCATCACAGAGAGTGTGGAGTTACTCTGCAATCTACTTCCTCCAAGCCTTGTGATAGCATCCACTCTGAACCATAATCCCTTATTCAATAGATCCCGCAATTTCACACAGGTACCACTGTTGAACTATCCTCTGCATTCTCAATTGGGAACAGCTCCGTTAAAAAGGGATCTCTGCTCAATTCATAAAGATCAAACCTTTATATCAAAGAGAAAATTTAAAAAACAACTGAAAATACACAGACATCTGGATACCCTCATACTGAATTGAATATATATGCTTATTTCCTTCCTTGAATAATCTCAACTGTCAATGTTTAGAGGGAAATCGACAACCATTTTAGATATGTCCAAAGTAGTAAGGGTATACTCCATTCAAATAAAGATTACTCCTCGGATTGACAAAAGTATTGACAAATAATCCATGGCCGGAGCAATGATATGCTTCAGCCACTTCTTTTTCAGTGGCTTTCTAGCCCATGTTAGTGCCCACAAAATGCTGGTGTCAACATTCAAGAGCTGTTCCAGAGAATACATCATAAAACTACAAAGAAATTAACAACAAATCATCACCCATGGAAAATATAGGATATTAAACAGAAATAAGTGTGCTTCACATATTTTCTAATTTCATAAATTTTAACTTTCAATGAAAACCAAGGTTGAAACAGAGCACACACACTCTTATAATGGCCATGGTGGGAAATAACCTTGCACTGCAGCAACTACTTGCAGAACAGCTTACTACTCCAAATCAGAGAAACTAATAACTAGATCACTGCAGAAAGTTGTAAGTTGTAACACAATCCAATGGACACACAAGGGTGTAGTGGATAAAATAGGGAATTGACAGATCAGGGGGGTTGAATTGGTCAAAATCGGCAGTTAAACCTTCAATTCCAAATACTTCCATGTACTATACTTCACTTCAACTTGAAAGCTTGGCCTGTTGGGCTTTGTAGTCAGACATAAATGTCATCTACATCGATCTCAATAGCAGTTTTCATAAGCATTGTTGTTGAAGGATTATGTTAAGTATTATTGTAAGTGTGATCAGCCTAAGCATGACAGCCATACCAAGATGCCATCATCAGCTATGGGGCGTATGGAGATGCATTTTGAAAAGCAGACTCGAATGTTTGAAAATTCATAAATGAAAAGGCAGGTGTGAGTGTTGATGCTATCAAAAGAATTCATTTGTTGTCTTAGGTTCATGATCAATCGGTTGATAGCTAGTGATTGATGATGAATTGGTTATAGTAGATCTTCCAGCAGGGGTTGGAGGTGAGGACAATCATAAGTCTATTTGGGGGAGGAAGGTGGGTGGTTAGTACGAACGGATAAATTACTTAAATTGGCTGAGCAAGGTATCAAGTTTATCTCTGAATTTTGGGGACTGAATCTGATCTTTTGACTATCTTGCAAATGTACCTTGACTGCCCATGCCATTGTAATGGCTGTTTGGAAATGGGTTCTACAGCCATAAGATGATTTAGGATCCAAGGGGATGAAAAAGAGGGATCGCCCCTGTTCTAAATTAGAACACAATTACTGACTCTCTAGAGTCTGAACCCTGAAGCTCAATTTCATGTGCCAAGTCTTTAATTCCTTCTTGATCTCTATCCACTTAGTATTTAGCAAGTTCTTGGACGCAGTCCATGTATTTAGCTTTGGTATGCACAGACAGGGCTGGGGTTTGAATACAAATATATTAGCTGTGTGTCAGGGGATACCACTGTGTGAGAGTTTGAAACCTGTCCTGCATCTATTTCCCCCCCTTTTTAACCCCTATTCATAGAGCCTCTGTTTTCAAATTGGGAGAGTCAAAAGACTGTTCTATCTCAGTGGAAAAACTCTCAAAATGAACTTATATTTTTTCTACCGCCAGTGATTTAATTGAGGCTCTGCCTAGAATGTGCCTAGAAGGGGATATAAAACTCATGCTAAATGTGCCCAGAAGGACAGGATTCTATACAGTTGTAACAAGGGTCATACTAACGAGCTGAGGAAGCGATATAGCAGGTGCATTAATACATTTCTTTCCTACAAAGCGAGAATAAGTGGCATATGGAACTTAACCGTTAATACAGCCAGAGGCTAAGTGCAATTGTACTAACCGTGTATATATCTAGAGAAGTGCCCGCATGCATTTTGATGGCATTTATGCAAAACATTCATGTTTTGATGATCCCACGATGTGCAAGGGGGTTTCGGGGTCTCTGAATGGAAAGCATTGTGCATTGTATTAAATACAGTCGTCTTCGGAAGCGTTCCAACACCTAATCGCTAGGAGGTTACTGATTTGTACATCAATGACCATATAATTTTGCCCCATTTATCTTCTGAATCTCGAAATAAAAAAAAATCAGGCCTTTTCCCGGAAGCCCTGAAAAAAATGAACTTGTCTACATTTAACTTGCTCCAATTACTAAATATGTTGATGAACTAGTCTTAACTTAACATTTAGTCTGAGACACTTCTACCATTATATAACAAGAACCATAAAAATCGCAAATCCATTGGAATAATTGAAGCCATACAATACAAGAAACTTCAAAAACCCTGAAATCTATCCATGGGATCCGTGAAATTTTATTTTGCAGAGTATGAACCAAGCTGCTATTGGAATAAACTTTATAGAGTGCTAAGTTAGAATAGTAACAGAATGCAACTCGAGGTGAGGTCATTCTGATTGTTGGGAGCTACTCTGCTCCACTCTCTCCGAATCTTGCTTCTGAGAAACCAAAGCCAAGCCAGTGAGAAAATGGATGGTTCCCGCGCGCCCTATTTGGTGTTTTTTTGACTAACGCGCCGTCGGTTAAGCGACGGTTCCGCGCCCTATGTGAATTTTGTTTTTTCTTTGGTTTTTTGAATGACCTTTTTGACCAACGCGCTGTCGGTTAAGTGACGGTTATGACAATATCCGTCGCTTAACCGACGTGTGTGGCCACATTTACAAAAAAAATATATCTTTGTGATTTTTGGTAGGTTTAAAAGAAAAAATCCATGCACCGTCAGAAGTAACCGTCGGATTTTGGATCAAAATGTAGTAGTGCTAGATGTTGACGAATTGCCAAATATTTGAGATATCAGAAACAAGTTAGATGTAAAAATAATAGTAAAACATCCACATGATCTATAATAATCTTGAAACTTTCTTTAATTATCATGACCTAAATGGGACCATTATTAGTATTAATGAAACCATACAAAATTAACAAAAAGAAAAAACCTCCAGGCATGCATAACCAAAATCCTAACATAAAAAATTATACCTATATCCGACTTACCTGATAAGGCTTTTTAGGATTAACATTCAGTTCACCAGCTTTCTCATCAAAATCTCCTTGCTTTCTTTTTGGTTGTCCTTCACATGCATTTGCAAAATGACCAACCTGACCATAAAGGAAGCATTTCTCTTGTTGTCCAAACATAACCACAATATGCACAATTACATATATAAGGAAAGAGGCAATGTTATCATATTCCTCTCACTATTTTCATAGACTATAGTAAAAGAGATGACAATGCGATATGAATGCATTTCAGTCATACAAACCTATCAAGCAATTTAAATTTTTCACCTTGAACAAAGGATGAGTGTTAATTTCTGTTTTTCATAAAGGACAAACTGTTAAAAGAGAGTCTCTACTTTTGTGGGGATGATTTTGTCATTGAACATGCTTGGATATGGTGCATGTGTAGCATTTCTAAGCATAACTCCTACCCTCAATGGTTTTTTGTATTTGTCTCCCGGTAACACTCAAGAGTAAAGCCTAGAAATGGGGTTAAGTATTGAAATTTGAACATAGATAAGTATAACAGTTCAGGAGTTTATTGGGTTAACATTTAGTTGTTTATTGGGTTTGGTGAATGTCATCAACATATAAAACATATCTAGAGATCAATAAGAGTGATATAAATTTGAAAGTACTTCCCATGAGTTCGAAGATAGGACTACCAGAACCTCTTCCAAATACAAAGATGCAATAATTATTTCTAAGGGTTTGACAATGTATGAACCATTGCCACTTCAACGAAACATGATCTAAGAGAATGGGTGGATTTTGCGATATGTAATGCACAAAAGTGCAATAAAAAAATCAGATAGCGATAAAAATTTACTCATTAAATACTTAAAAGCAAAACCTAGTGGCTGCTTGTGCATGTCAATGCATCATGACCCATATCAAATGAAAATAAGGACCTTGATATTTATTCTAAGCAAATAATCATGAGACTGAACTACTACACAATGGTGAAGAATACCAATATTTTTATTACACTATGTTCTCTATAAATCAGGAGCACTAACCTCTCCCAAAATTGAGAAGTGCACCTCATGAGTAGACAATGTTAACATGATTAGATCAGCATCATGCAGCCATTGGGACAAAGGAATATAGCAACAACAATATTTGAATATCAGTAGTGATTATAATTTCCTTTTCCTTGCACAATGAAGCACTTACCATCCCATATAAACAATGCCTTGTATTGGGATGAAAGCCTACAAGATTTCTGTGTAGGAAAATATACGTCATGATTTTTTGCTCGCCTTCACCGAAACACTTGCATTAGAGAGAATGACCTTCAAAATTGCAATCAAACACAATTAAAATACATGTAACAAGAAGGAGAAAAAGGAGATACCAAAACATAATCCAACAAAAAAGAGCATATATCTGGAATAGAAGGCAAGAAAAGCATCAGCAGTTAGTTTTTTTTGAAATTTCTATTTTCATGCTGATATGGTGTAGCAGCAAAAATGTGATCAGGGAATACCTTGATATTTCGCCAGCGAGGATAATAGTTTAATTTCATGTGTATGTAATATTGAATAGAAATTGACAATGTCACCATAAATTTCATCCCGGGAGTAATTATATTTGAGTCACATGCTTCAGACTTCACTTTAGGAGCTAAAACCCTACCTTATTCCTCAAATTTTTTTCTTAATCTTTCCTCTTCAGCCTCCTAACAAGTGCATGCAAAAACATTAAACCTCATTCTCAGCTTGAAAGTATGTTTTGTTCTGCTTATAAACATCTTCTCTTTTGAATATTATTACCATTTTTCCTAACACTCACCAAATCAGCTGCATCTTTGGCTGCCCTGAAATGATGGGAACGCTGATGCTTCATCTTAGCTCTTGGTGCAACTGTCATCTATAACAGATGAAATTTGAATAAGATTCTCTATGCTACCAGTAAAATTCCACATAGGAACATAAAAGTTTAAAAGAAGTAATCAAACAATTCAAACCTATCTTATGTTGGCAATATAGGTTGGCAAGATTTTTCATTGATGTCAAGAAGAGTTCCATAATGACCAAGGACTAACCAAGACATTATGGCAGGGCAAAACTTAGTAAAAGTCAAAGAAAGTCAAAGGAAGTCAAAGGAAGCAATGACATGGCATATGTGATGATGTGGCATGTGTGATGAGGCTTGAAACACTCGTGATGGTGTCCTTGAGTCATCAAGTATTCATGGTTGCAAAATTGACATCATTCTAGTATGTTATGACAATTTTGTGCAAAACTGGAAAATGACCAAGTATAGGAAATTTAGTAAAAATTGCCATATAGAAATGCCCACCATAATTTGTAGGAGAATGAAAATGCCCGACCCTCATGGTCATCCCGAATTATTTTTAGTGTTATACGTAAAAATGGTCTTATTTTTCATTGATCGTGTCTAAGGAAAACGTTATAGGCCTACAAAAACAAGGTTTCAGGCTGTTTTGCACTATTTTTATACTAGCAAAGCAACATAAAGTGCCTCAAAGAAACACCCGCCATTTTCTCTAGGAAGGTGATAAAAATAAAATGAAAGAATAATGTTGAATCTGGCTGATAGGTTCACATGACAATAGTTTCAGATTGTTTTAAAAATGTGTGAGGAGAAAAATACATAATTTCCAAAATAGGATTAAAACCTGTTTTACTACCTTTTTGTATGAAAATAAGAAAAAATGGCTCTAGAAAAATGCCCGCCATTTCTTGTAGGAGAAATATTAAATTGTTTTGAAGACATGGGAATCTATTATGTTTTATGTTGCATCCATCCATGGCTTAATATCTCTCAAAGAGTCTTTGAGGAAAAATATATCAGCTTGCCAAAATGCCTCCTGGAATAGTAAAAAACGAGACTTTAGCATAATTGTCTTAGTGTTGAGAAACAATGATGAAAATCCATTTTTAAATTCCCGCCATAAATTGTATGTGGAAGGAAATTACCGCACAAGATGATCAAACTATATCATGCTATTTTTTCTATCTAACCATGTCTCCAGTTTGTCTTGGAAGAAGTCGAGGAAGTAAATATTAAATTGTCAAAAGTGCTTCCCAGTCATATTTGCACTGTTTCAAGAAAATTCCCACCATGACTCAGAATAAGTCCTCATAGGTTATGTAATGACCGCGGGAGCATTGAGGAAGCTCACTAGGATTTGAGTATGCTATGTTTTTCCTGCAGAATTGATGGTAAGATATGTTATAGAAATAAAAGAGAGGTTGTTAATATTGAATAGTATTAAAATGTTAAAAAGAACATAAACTAGAGAATTTTGTAAACTAAGGAGTTGGTGAACTGTTAGAGCTATTTAAAAAAGGAGTATGTCCTTTTATAAAAACACACCTACGAATGGAAACGCAGAAGGTGTTATGAAGAAGATATTAACTTATTTTTTAAAAAGATTAAGCTACATGAATTACAAATAGAGCAGCTATAGGAATAGAAAGCAGTTTTTTATAAATCAAGGGTTTATTTAAAAAAGATTTATAGTTTAACAAAGAGCGTGATTGTTTTCAAACAATATTTTACAATTAAATTAAATAAAGGCGTGACAAATGAAAACCGAATTAAAAGGAGTTTATGGTTTAAGTTAAAATAAAAAAGAAAAAGCGTGGTTGTTTTAAAGCAGAGTTTTTACTGACAGGAGATTAAAAAAAAATGCAAGTTACAGAGTATGCATTTGTTAAGTGTGTTTTTTTGAAAAGTCTCACAATGATTCTATCATGAGCAACTCATAATATTTGTTGAAGTTCACACCCGAGGCTTCAAGATTTTGGATGAATATGCATTTGGTTGCTTCTTGGTTAAGGACACAAAGACTCAACAGAAGCTATTCTAACGAATGAGTCCAATGATTTGACATTTAGTAATCCAATTATGACTTCTCTACTATAAAGAGACTATCAAATCAACTTTGGAGAATAGAATTCTACATGTCAATGTTAACAACAATGCACATTACAGGAGGACAATAAGTTAGCTTATACATGTTGGCTTTCTAGACTTTAAGGATTCGAATCCCTCTATCCCCATCCCAAACAACTGATCTAATTTCTCTAATTCCATTTATTTAAATCAATTCTCAATTAGTTTGTATGTTACATCATTATTTATTATGTCCCTCTGATACTTTTTATTACATAACTCTTAAATATTGGGGAATATGGAAGAATTTAATGGAAAAAGAATTCGACTATGATCCTAGTAAGAATATATTTAACCAGTTCCATCCTTGAACCAAAATGGATGGAATATATTATCAAAATAATAGATATATAATTGCAAGGTTGACATCAACCAAAATCTTTTGGATGGGTATCTCTAAAATAGACTTGAATTGAAGTTCAAAAGATTCAATATTCTTTGAGAACTACCCAGTTTACAGTACATCTTTCCTTAGAGAGGATATAAAATTTTAAAATCATGAAAACTTCTCCAGTACACCATATCTAACACTTTATTATGCCCTGTTTATTGCTCACTATTGAATGCAGACCCAGGTCCCACACAACACATCCCAAAGACAAGGAGCGACAGAGAAGGAAGGGGGCCTGAGAAAGCACATATGTTCATCTTACAACTGATCACATAGAAGGTGGGCCTCTGACTCTGTGAATGCACCCTCATTGGAAAATCAGGCATTTTCATCCCACAACTAATCACACACACCCAGAGTCCGCCAGAACACCATCCCACAGAGGAGGAAAAGGGGTAAGCGAAACCATTGGCATAAGAATGTGTTGGATGTATATGCTACAACGAAAGCAACCTCAAAACCAATGTGAGATAAATAAACAAAATTAATTTAATCAGCGTCAAATTCCAATTAGCATCAAATTATTTTGAGAAACGACCCTTGTTTGAACTTTGCAGCACTTCCTTGAAATTTATTCTCTCGTTAAAAAGTTTTGGCAGTTCACCATATTTACAGCTAATGCGAAAATTCATTCTTAACATTAGATTACCCTCTTTTCAATTCTACAGTCCCAAAATTTTAATGTGTAAAAAAAATACAAGATCTGATAAATAAATGCATACCTGGTCTTCGGGATGGAAGCATGGATGAATAATCTCATTCATGTCGAGATAAAGATTATCGAACTCCATATTATTAGGGTTAGGCTTGTTGGTATCGACTACAATGGTAACACCATTGATCTCGACGAGCTCTTTCTCTGTAACATCCATTACTATTAGTGGACATTTATCAACCGACCATTTGTAAAATGCAGGAACACCCATATTTCCCCAGGTAAAGAATCCTTGCAGATGCTCTCCAAGAGAAAAGTATGAAACAAATGTTTCTTATAGGATCCCTAAAATCTTGCTTGTACAACAATGGCGTTGTCCGAAACAACGACAACTACAATTTGATATTTAATCAGAAAAGAATTGCTACGAAGACATAACAAAACAAGAAAAACAATTGAAGCCTCACCTCCACCCGAGAGTTTCGCTGCAAAGTAAAATATACTTCACATTTATAGATATATTGTATCAATAGCCTCTCTATCGGAGTCAGCGAGAGTGGAAATATCTCTCCAATAGCATAATAACCCAAAATAAAATGAGTCCGTCGCTATTTAGGGTTAACCCTTACTGTTAAGTTTTTGTTCCTCGGGGTTTTGGTGTGTTCTTATGTCCAAATGATGAGGAAATCACTTGTCTAGTTCATTTCTCCATTCCACTTCAATGGAATCAATGAAATTTGATTTCAAGAACAATGATCACTTTCTCATATGTGTATTTACTCATTTAAGTTTTTATGCTCGGTTAGAGAGGTCATGCTTGATTTTGAGTTTACTTATTTTTATTTGGTTTTTATAATAAAAAAAATTAAATAGGTCACAAATAGCACTTTGAAAATATTTTTATCACCATATAAAAACCAAAAAAAAATTGTTGGATAATGGGGAAAGATCAAATAGTTAATGATTCTAAGAATATGTAGTGTCAATAAATATTTTTACAATACTTAAGCATAAGTTAATATAGCACAACAAAAATACATCAAAACGCATTTAGGAGGCATATGCTATCACATAAGAAAATCATAACCATTTTCCACATAATTTCTTACTTGTTAGATCGATCCATAGGGTCATTCTTTTATAGAACCAAGATGTAACAAACTCTCTTCAAGTGAGGAAAACTACCTAGGTCATAACACATAATCGCCTCCATGATTTCCGCCTTGTTTTGTGCCATAGTCCATTGTTATGTTCTAATAGCTCAACCAATCGAATGGTTAGTTGATTTTGTTCTAGAGCATGGTTTTCCAACACCCCCCCAATCAACATAATGTTATGGAGATTCAAGTGGTGAAATTACTTTTGCAAACCCCGCCATAATTGCAACTTCCTAAAGCCAAAGCATATCTCAAAGTTTCACAAAGTTAGCTTCTAATAAAGGCATCATAAATATATCAATATGATCATTGATTATGCAATAAATAAGATCCACAAGTATTATACTAGTTGAAATATGCAATGAACATGAAGATCCACATGCTTCATCTTGCTATGTGTGATAGGATTGTTGGAAACTTTTGAAGTACTACGTTGGTTTGGGAACACATTTGAATACCCTCGCCCTTTGAGTTTTCACTAGTTAATTATAGTATGTTATGTTCAAGGGTGTAGGGCATAGCACTAATGCTTGTAATAAACAATCAAGTAATTCCTCAAGGGGGGTAGGTCCATGAAGCGTGGGAAATGGGTTTGGGACTTCTAGTATATTTATTTGTGCATGTAGAGCACAAAAATACTTCATGGCACAATCATTCGTGACTAGAAATAGGCAGGAAGGATTCAATCAATTGTTCAATCAATTCATCATGACCCAATTAAGCGATATGAGTATTAGTAAATATCGTAGATCCATCAGTAGATTAAGCACTAGTTGGAAATGCATTGCTAGATCCATAGATATATCTAGATCCATATGAGCAATATGCAATTCGATACCTAGAAGAACTAGCTACATCTGAGCCACGACGAGTACCTGCGGTATCCAGTTACATCCCTTACTATAGATTGAGATGTAGTTCAATACCCATAGCCTAAAGTATCAATAAAAATAGGAAATACAATGACATATACCTATGGACGAAGGGACATTTGTATGCCTGAGGGAAAGTGAGGACATTAGATAAAATACTTGATCTCTTTCCTGTTATTCATAATATTATGAGAATGGGGGGGGGGGGGGGCAAAGAAACTGATAGGCCTAACTTCCAACAGCTTTTTCGGTTCAATAATCAATCTGTTTCGGCTAGTCATGTAGAATACTGCTATGTAATTAGGGACAGTAGATTGATCCACAACTAGTAAATTTTTATTATCTTATCAGGTGGAATGTTATAAAGAAATAAGAGATTTGTTTCATAAATACAAAGGATGTCTTACTCGAGGTTAGGATGGCATATAAATTTCCATGATCACCATCACTTGGTCACGCCCTAAATCATGGGCACCCCGACGAGCTCCAGTGATACTGCTTTCTCGAAGGTTTCATCCAAAAGTATTCTTTCTTTCCCTTTTCACAAATAAAGCAGTTGTAATAGGGAGGGATCAAGTGTAAAATCCAATTTGTAAGTTATTGGCCAGTCACGCATTAGCAAGGAATTTGTTCAATAGTGAATTGAATCTGTGATTTCAATCTTTGATGCATTCTTTGTTCTCCATATTTATTTGCAAAAGTTCAATCATCAATGTATCCAGATTTTTTTATCTTCGAACTTCTCCATGGAAGCAGTTTCAAATTGGCATTTGGAATGATACCGTTTGAAACCCACGATCACAATTACATGCAGTTTTAGCCCTTGTTCGTAGTTGGCATTCATATTTATTCATGGTTGTAACCATCACTTTAGCAAGGATGTTGAAATAATGAAAGATGTGCTCCAAAGTCCCACGTGGTTTAGCTCCTTGAATGATGGTCAAAGTCCCCTTACTCCAGACTTCTGAGTTTTTTTAGCTGACTAGGGCTCAGAAGAGAACGAAAAACTTGTTGGTTTTCCCTTTCCGAGAAAGCTTTAGAGAAGAGGAAAGGTATCATAGGAATGAACAAACCTTTCATGGAGATCTCCCTCAATTTCATCTCATATTTTATCTAATATTTTCAAATGCCTATAGACCCACCCATTCCTACAGAATACAATAATTTAGAGTTATGCAAACTAACCTTCAGAAAGTTCTGTGAAATAGGGACTTTCATGTTCAAATATTGGGATTGCACATTACCGCAGCAAGCTCATAACCAAGCCTTCAACAACGATTCTCTCAAAGGAAATACTTTCTTTATCTAACTCTCTGCACCCATCTATATAACGACCTCTGTTTTGTAGGCATCACCGAAGGACCTATTCTCATAAATTTATGTTATCATAAAAGCAAGCGGGAAGAATCATTATATTCCTCAAGGTAGAATCAATCACAAAAGAATGGTAGATCAACAATTTTGTGTCTTTATTCACTAAGACATTTTGCTTATGCTTCTTTCTATAGAACAAGGGTTTTAAGTAGAGAAATATGATGTGGGCCAAGGAATTATTATTTGACTTATTCTGGTTATTTCTAAGTGTGTCTGTTTTTATTGCCCGAGCCAAGATCTTGATTTGACCTTTGAAAAATACTAAATTTATTGAATCATTCATTTCATAATTCTGCTCCTATTAGATAAGCACCCTTCCTCCCTCTCGATACGAGCCACTCTATCAATATTACATCTGTATGTAATAAGGTCTGGAAAACCAAAAGGTTGGTAAGTGCTTCCAATAATACGCTTGAAAAGAGATGAGATGAATCGTTGGAATTGATTCTGAATCGGGTGTTTTCGTTTGACAGATAGAGATATCCATCCATAATTAATTACGTATTTAATGATAATTATACTGGAAATAAAAATCTCACTATCCACCAGAATGACTGACTTTAATGATAGTTAACTACTATATTCCCTATATATTTCTGTCTACAAGTATTCTCTCTTGTCATGAACACTTCTTCCCATCATATCGTGGACACCTATCCATATTCATTTATTCATACTGTCCTGATGTAGAGCTTATACCCACCTCACTTTTCACTTCATGCTTACCTCATCACATCTCACTTCATGTGCATACACAACAAGGGGACTAATTGGTACAAATCGGTAAGTAGCTTAGAGCCAATTTACTCTACGCGTACTCTTAGAACTGCTTCATCTGAGGGAAATTAATATTAATTTTCATCTGAAGTCTATGTTTGATCACTAGGATATTATTGGATCTAATTCATTGGAATCTGGTTCCCAAGCTAGGTAGCTTATGACTGATAATTGAAGGAGGAAAGATTCTCAAGGAGAATATGGCTCCTTTGTCAAAGTGTGAAGACAAACTATAATTTTTTGCAATGTTTACATGTATTGCCATGTCATGATCTTTTTGAAAGTTTTTTTTTAATTGGGATGAAAATGCATTCCTTGTACCCAGATTAAACATACAGTTAAATTTGGGCTCATGTTTCAGATGGTTAATCCTTTTTGAAAGATTTTAATATTGTGTAGTCAAAAATTGAATTTCAAGGATAATCTCAGTTTAAAAGAGATGGGAAGTCAATTACTTGTTTGCTACAAGGTGCTGGTGTAAAATCCAAGTGTGAATTCACTCATTGAAATGATGTGGAATCTCTTCCATTTTGTGGGACAAGAGTCAAATGATTAGACTGTAGATGTGGTCAGATTGCATATGGGATCTTATCACTTAGAAATGTAGACTTCTGTGGGTGTTGAATATACGATTTCGAGGCCAATTCCCATGGTAACTTAGAAAAAGGGAAAAAAGAATGTCGAAAACATTGTTGTCATTGATGTCAATAAAGAATACAAACAATGAGAGAAGTGTAATATCCCAAACTGCTGATTTGCACTATTGCATGTGACTGTAATGTCCCAAACTGCTAGTTTGCACTATTGCATGTGTTGTTCCCAATGCAATATGCCAATTAAGGGATTCAACATGTAATATTTGTCTTCTCTTCTTTATTTTAATGCAACTAATAAATATGGCTATTGTTGATGGTAATAATAATTGTGTGACAATTTGCTTATTCAACGATTGATTGCATGTCATCAATAAACACAATAAATCCAATGTTATCAACTAGAGAGCCTGGATAGATATATAGATCTATTTATTTAAGTCTGGTAATAAATAGTAACTTGGATTCAATCTATAATAACCAAATATCAGAGATGAATTATTGCTAACGTCAAAATAGCGATGAAAGTGGATCGCTGTTGGCTGTCGAAATTTGTTAGAACCCTCAAAATAGTGATGAAAGTGGCTGTAACAACTTGTTACAAACCTAATTATTTGGCTATATTAATGGTTTAGGATCTCTTTGGTAATGGAAACTGATAGAGTGTGAAAGCGATCCATTTTTTTATGAGCAAATGTATCTCATACAAGAGTTCATGGCTCTCCCAAGCACTGTGTGCTAGATTGTGGCTTTTACAAGAGCTGAATACTGCAGTTCAGGTTCATGCCTTCTTGGTAGACAATCTGAAGCTTCTCAACAAAAAAGGTTTGTACAATAGTTGATTGCTTGCCTAAGAATGAGCAGAGTGATTTATTGTAGTTGTTCATGATGTCTTTTGGAGGAGATTTTTTCACGTATCAACCAGAGATACCTTGTTTGTAGTGGAAAGTGTGATTGGAAACGAAGTTTTCCTCCCATCTAAATTGTAGCTTTATCTTTTTGAGTATGATAATGACAAGAGCCCAAATCGTGACAGTTAATGTGCAGCAGTAGTAGGGTATGAAAAACCAAGGTATGAACCAATTTAACTCGATAGGGGAAATCAAATCGAATGATCCAAGGGTATCTAAATATAGACATGCCTGCAAAAATGAAGCACACATTTCCCTAGCAATGAACAAGTTCTCATCCGTTAACACGGGGTACCATGCCAACCAAATTAACCTAATAGGGGAAATCAAATCCAAGAGATCGAAATATAAACATGCCTTGGAACGTTAAAGTGCACATTTCCCCAGTTAAGGACAAGTTCTTATGGGTTAATATGTGAGACTTCTAGCTGGAAAAAAACCAAAGATGACTTGTTCCGGAATTGATTGCTATTGTTTTTAAGACTTTATTGGTTTAGGAGTTTAATCAAATAGTTTGCAAAAATCACAACAATTGGAACAACTGAAATTCTATTGGATTCAACATTAAACAACATTACATATATTCAAATCAAGACATTATCTATGTTATTGCAGCAAATATGCTGAGTACAGATGGAACCTGACCGATATATATAACTATTTGTTGCAGCTCATTGTGGGTAAAAAATCAATTTGCTTTCCCCCAATATTGCTTTAGCAGCCCCCGCAATTGTTCCCAACTAGTTCAATATGACCTCAGCCAATGAATATCCTTAGGAAGAGTGCCCCAACAAAGTTTTAGAACGCTAGAAAAGTATTTTCAAAGGTGGAAATCTTAGACTATAATGTTGTTGATGTATTTGTAACTTCGGAATGTATTCATCTATGTATATTATGTATTGTAACCCGATGTTTATTCCGGGATGTATCTATTATGTATTTGAGTCATGTTGTCTTGCCTCGATGTTCCAATCGGAAGGATCAATAATGTAAACAAGTCATGTCAATTCATAGTGGGTAACTCTCCAATTGTGTAAGAGTTAAAGTCCCAGCAGTTCAAGGGCACTAGGGTTATTAGACACTCCTAGAGGTGTCGGTTCTAGTAAGTAATTGTTAAGTGAGGCCGACATTATTGAGTGCACTTCAAGTGAACGAAAGAATATAAATAGAGAGTGAGCCTCTCTATTTATCACACACATCACTCACTCATTCAAGTGTAGCGCATAAGTGAGGAAGGAGAAGACACTGGGGCTAGTCAAGAAAAAGATTACTGTTGTTGGGAGATCACTTGCTGTTTTGGGACTTTTACTATTTTGGTGTTGATTCTATCTCTGAGGAAGTTGCAGGGTTTTATCCATTTATGGTTTCCCCGATCAAAAAATTGTGTTCATTGTCTCTTGTGTTTGATTGTTGTACTTGTTATTCTCTCAGTAAAGATCCTAACATAATGCTAGGTTAATGTTGAAAAACTAACATGGTATCAGAGCTAACCTGAGAAGAAGACACTTTGCAGCTACGGGAAGTAGGGATTCCTATTTTGTGGACCTTCCTCCACAAATTTTCAAAATAATTAAGGTGGAACAACTCTCCTCCTTAGGGCGCATCATTCTGTCGAAGCAGAATCCAATTCTGATGTTTTTCAGTTTTGGACCTGTCACTGCTGTCAGAAATTAGGGATTTTTAAAGAAGAGGAATTTTTTAGTGAGCCTAGGCCTGGATTGATCTCCTCCCAAAAATCAAATTTAGGGACAAATTTCAAGGCATTTGGGTGGACAAAACTCCAGAAAAGAAAAACCCTAATTTGCTCCTCAACTAGCTCTGCAGGATTTCAGCTCAAGTTTCAGATCCGACATCTTGAACCTGGTAAGATCTAAAATATTTTGTATTTCCATTTGAGGTTCTCATTTAAAGATGTCTCATCATACCAAGCTTGATGAAAATATTGAGGGAGCTGAAAACTTCAGATCTTGGAAGTATAGGATCTCCCTGGTCTTGGAAGAGAATGAATTAGAATCCTACATTCATGAGGAGGTTCCAGTTCCAGAGGGAGATGAGGAAAAGGCCTTACATAAGAAGAAGATGGTTATGGAAAAGAGGATCATTGCTGATTCTATTAAGGATCACCTTATCCCATAGGTGTCCTCTCTCAAGACACCTAAAGCTATGTTTGATTCCCTAACCAAATTGTTTGAAGGAAAGAACATCAATCAGAAGATGACCCTGAGGAACCAACTGAAGAATGTGAAGATTCAAAATGTAGAAACTATCCATCTTACTTCACAAGGGTTTCTCAGATCAAGGAACAATTAGAAGCTGTTGATGAAGAAGTGGAAAATTCAGAGATTGTGATGACTACCTTGAATGGCCTTCCTAGGTCATGGGATGCTTTCATCCAAGGAATCTGTGCTAGAAAGAAGTTAGTCAAATTCAGCATACTATGGGAAGAATTCTCTCAAGAAGAAGCTCGGATAGAAACTCGAGAAGAGAAGATGGGTAGTGAAGATCAAGCCCTCACAGTTCACTCCAAGAAGGGAAGAAGAAAACCTCATTACTCCAAAGGTAATAGATCTCATTCTAAAAAGGATCTATCTAGATTTAGATGTTATACATGTGATGAAAAAGGACATTTTGCTAAAGATTGTCCTAAGAGCAAGAACCACTCTCATAAGAAGAAGGGAAACAAAAGAAGACATCATGCTCATGCTGCAGAGGATGATGAACCATCCAAGAAGAGATCCAGATATGAAAGTGAAGATCTTCAAGCGAGGATGAATATGTTCTAATCTCCACTCTCACAGGTAACATTACTCATGGTAGTGATGATTGGCTTATAGACGGTGTAGCTTCCAAACATATGATGAGATTCAATGAATCCTTTGTAATACTATCAGAACATGAATCACCTCACAAGGTGAAACTAGGAGATGACTACCAATATCCAATAAAAGGTAGCGGGGAATCTTCATATAAGATAGACTTTGGTAAGTCTCTAACAATGAAAGAATTATTGTTTGTTCCAAGACTCAAGAAGAACCTTCTCTCCATTTCAGCATTAGATGCAAAAGGAATGCGGGTTGCATTTATAGATGGTCAAGTCATTATGTGGCCAAAAGGAAAGACTATCGATGATGCGGTAGTGATTGGAGAACAAGAAGGAGGTTTGTACAAATTGAAGGGCCATCCAGAACAATCCTTGATCCATGACATAGTAGAGCCAAATGAGCTTTGGCATAGAAGGCTTGCACATGTGCATTATAGAGCACTACCTATTGCAAGCAAAGTTGTTGAAGGTCTTCCAAAATTCCAAGCAAAACATGATGGAGTTTGCAAAGGATGTGCGAAAGGGAAGAATACAAAGAAGACATTTCCCAGCAGCAAAAGCAAAGCCAAAGGTATACTAGAAATCATCCACTCAGATGTATGCGGTCCTATGTTATCAAACTCACTAAGAGTGTATGCATACTATGTTTCTTTTATTGATGATTTTTCTAGAAAGACATGTATTTACTTTATGAAGAACAAAGATGAATTATTCAGTAAGTGCAAGGAATTCAAAGCCTTGATCGAGAACCATACTGAAAAGAAGATCAAGACTCTTCAATCAGATAATGGCAGAGAATTCACTTCGAATGAATTCAAAGAGATATGCAAAGAATCAGGGATTAAGAGGGAGTTGTCCTGCTTAAGAACCTGAAGAAGCAGAAGAAGCAGAAGCATAAATCCAGAAAGAGACCTGCTGAAGAACCTGAAGAAGTAGAAGCATAAGTACCCATAATTCATGATACAATCATGAACGAAGAAGCTCAAGAAGAAGATCAAGAGTTCGAGGAATCACAAAGACCTGTAGATACACCTCTGGAGAAGAATCCTCATAAGATGAAACCTACTTGGGTACGTGAACTTATCCAAGGTGCGGAAAGATATGGGGCTCTAGAAGAAAGTCAGAGAGAAAGAAAGAGGACCAAATCTTGCTCCAGGTATGTAGCCTTACTATGTGATTTCATTGATAAAGAACCTTCCAATTATGAAGAAGCAGCAGATCAGAAAGAATGGAAGGATGCTATGATCAAAGAATATCAATCAATCATGAAGAATGATGTTTGGGATGTTGTCCCAAGACCAGAAGGGAAGTCAGTTGTAACTTCCAAATGGATATACAAGATCAAGCATGCTGCAGATGGTAGCACTGAAAAGTATAAGGCAATATTTGTAGCTCGGGGTTTCTCTTAGAAAGAAGGAATAGAATATGAAGAAACCTTTACACCTGTAGCCAGATACACTTCCATCAGATCAGTACTTGCTCTGGCTGCAGTGATGAAATGGAAGATACACCAGATGGATGTCAAGACTGCCTTCTTGAATGGTGTAGTAGAAAAGGAAGTGTATGTAGAACAACCACTCAGTTTTGAGACACATTACAGAGAGTCTCATGTATGCAGATTGAAGAAAGCCGTGTATGGTTTGAAATAGGCACCCAGGACCTGGTACGACAGAATTGACAGCTTTCTATCCAGTTTGGGCTTTACCAAGAGTAAAGCAGACTCCAACCTTTACTACAAGATTGAAGATGGCAACCCAGTGATGTTCCTACTATATGTAGATGATCTATTTGTGACAGGTAAAGATGGGTTGATTGTTGATACGAAAAGAAAGCTTGTTGTTGAGTTCGAAATGAAGGACTTGGGGATGATGCATTACTTTCTAGGTATGGAGGTGTGGTAGAGTACAGATGAAATCTTCCTTGGACAAGGGAAGTATGCAGTAGAGATCCTAAAGAGGTTTGGGATGATGGAATGCAAAGATATGGCCACACCTATGGCATCAAAATTGAAGCTATTGAGTGATGCCTCATCAGATTCGGTTGATGCTACATGTACTGTCAGATGCTTGGGTCATTGATATACCTGACGAACACAAGACCAGACATTTTCTTTGCTGTGAACTCCTTGAGCTAGTACTTGACAGATCTGAGAAGTGTTCACTTGATTTCTACAAAGCATGTTCTGAGATACCTGAAGGGTATAATTGATTATGGGCTCAAGTACGATGCGAATCAAAAGATTAACCTAGAGGGTTATGTTGATTCATATTGGGTAGGCAGTGCCATCGATAGGAAGAGTACTTCAGGATGTTTCTTCAGTATGGGATCAGGTGTGATATCTTAGTTTAGCAGGAAGCAATCCTGTGTGGCACTGAGTACAGCTGAAGCAGAGTATATCGCAGCTTGTTCAGCTAGTTGTAAGGCAATATGGATGCAGAAGCTACTGTCTGATATATTTGATCTCCAGTTGGATGCTACTTGTATACATTGTGACAACCAGAGTTGCGTGAAGTTGTCAGAGAATCTAGTGTTCCATGAAAAGTTGAAGCATATTGAGATAAAGTATCACTATATCATGGATATGGTGCAGAGAGGAGCAGTGAAGCTCCAGTATGTTGCCACAGAGGAACATATAGCTGATGTATTGAGGAAGCCATTAGCTAGACTGAAGTTCAAGTACTTTAGGGAGAAGCTTGGTGTTCTCCAGATCGAGGTTTCGTCCAAGAGAAAGTGATGAGACCCATAGCCATTCTGACATGGTGAGAGGATTGGTTCCTTCCATGGTGAGGGCTGAGCCATTCTGTCATGGTGATAGGGTTTCTCCCTTCCATGTAAAATATGAGTGCTAGCCATTTTGTCAAGTAGGACAAATGTAAGGGAAATTTCCATTCTAGGAATGGAGGCACCTGGTCAGTTACCAGGCAGCTCAGTCGAGGACTGGGGGCCATTCTGATATGATTGTTGGGATGTGTTCCCTCATGATCAGATGTGAGTGCAAGCCCTTCCATCACTGTGAGGAGGATATGTTCCCTCCTGGATGGATGTAAGTGCAAAGCCCTTTCATCATTGTGAGTAGGATGTGTTCCCGCCTGGATGAATGTAAGTGCAAAAATATTTCATCATTGTGAGCAGGATGTGTTCCATCCTGGATGAGAGTCTTTCATCATTGTGAGCAGGATGTGTTCCAGCCTAGATGAAAGTGGGAAAATATTCCATCATTGTGAGTAGTATGTGTTCCATCCTAGATGGAAGTACATAAATCTTCCATCATTGTGAGTAGGATGTGTTCCATCCTGGATGGATGTGAGTACTGTGCCTTTCTGACGAGTAGGTCAGATGTAAGTGCTGAAGCCTTTTCACAGATGTTAGTGATGTGATGTCCTATCATGCTGGTGAATGTGAGTGCTGGGCGTTTTTGATGTGATTATAGGATTGGTTCCTATATGATTAGATGTGAGTACTGGGTGTTCTTTTCTGATGAGTAGGTCAGATGTAAGTGCTGGGTGAAGACCTACATGATGGCTAGGCCTACAACCAACATGAAAAATGGCTAGCTCTATAGAACGTCGTGTGATGAGAAGAATCATGAGATAGCACTAGTGATGATCCATATCGAGTGATGATCCAGATCCAGTGATGATGTTCCATGATGATCTAGATCGAGTGATGATCGAGATCCAGTGATGACAGCCAGTGATGATGATCTAGATCAAGAGATGATCCAGATCTAGTGATGATGTTCCATGATGATCTAGATCAAGTGATGATCCAAATCCAATGATGATGTTCCATGATGATCCAGATCGAGTGATGATCCAGATCCAGTGATGATGCTCCATATTGATCCAGATCCAGTTGCAATGACTTGAATATGAAGATGACTTGAAGACTTAGAAGAATAAAGATGCAGATGACGAGATGATCCAGTTGATACAGAGAAGAAGACCAGTGCTGAAAATTGTGTCGAAAGAATACCTTCCTATTTAAGAGGGAGTGTTGATGTATTTGTAACTTTAGAATGTCTTCATCTATGTATCTTATGTATTGTAACCCGATGTTTATTCCGAGATGTATCTATTATGTATTTGAGTCATGTTGTCTTCTCCTGATGTTTCGATTGGGAGGATTAATAATTTAAACAAGTCATGTCAATTCATAATGGGTAACTCTCTGATTGTGTAAGAGTTAAATTCCCCACCGTTCTGGGGCACTAGGGTTATTAGACACTTCTAGAGATGTCGGCTCTAGTAATTAATTGTTAAGTGAGGCTGACATGATTGAGTGCACTTCAAGTGAACGAAAGAATATAAATAGAGAGTGAGACTCTCTATTTATCACACACATCACTCACTCACTCAAGTGTAGCACATAAGTGAGGAAGGAGAAGACACTGGGGCTAGTCAAGAAGAAGATTACTGGTGTTGGGAGATCACTTGCTATTTTGGGACTTTTACTGTTTTGGTGTTGATTCTATCTCTGAGGAAGTTGCAGGGTTTTTTCCATTTATGGTTTCCCCAAAAAAAACACTGTGTTCATTGTCTCTTGTGTTTGATTGTTGTACTTGTTATTCTCTCAGTAAATATCCTAACATAATGCTAGCTTAATGTTGAAAAACTAACAAATTCCCCAGATCTAGTGTGTTTATAAATCTCATAAAATGTGTCCAATACACCTTGGCAGCCCCTCCCTCAATAGTAAACAGTAGCAACGATCAACCGTGGATGAGAGTGCGCACCTGAGAAAACACTGTGTCCCCCATTTGTAGATTCACAACTCCAAAGGTGTACCCCTATGGCAAACCTCTGTTAACATAGAAAATTGTCCTCCCTTCTTTACACTAGATGGGATATATCTGATCATGGAGAAGAAAATGAGTATTGCCCACTTTTGTGTCTTGGAAAACCTATTTTTTTTAAAGATTTGCTCATATCTAGTTTGTTGTTCAGTGAAGAGAGAAAATATTCCCTTGATAGATTGAGAAATCTAGTCACAAATCGTAGCCCCAAAAACCCCTACTTGTGTTGGAATTATCCCACTATTCGAATCCAATGAAATTTCATGCAAAATCATTGTTGTTCTTTGCATTGTGTTTTTGTTCTTTGTTTTTTTTGGTCTTTTTTTTACTTTTTATATTTTTTCTTTGATGTTTTTATTTTAAAATTTTTTTCTTTCTATATGGATATATGCATTTATTTTACATTTTTTATAAAAAAAATTATATATGTTATTTCAAAGATGATTTTGATGAGGATGAATATGACAAGGACAAGGACAAGGAGTATGATTAAGAAAATGATAATGGTGTTCATGATGATAATGAGGATGATGATGTTTATGATTGCAATATTCATTATCCTAAGATTTGGTTTATTGGGCCAAAACATGAGATTGGATTTTGTGATGCTAGTTTGGGAAGGCAAATAATGGGATTTTTTGTTTTGTTTAGATGTTTTGTTCATTACAATTAATTGTAAGAAATCGTATAATAGAGTGGAGTGATGACAATGGTGATGAGATGACGTTGGTGTCAGAAATGTCAATTGTGATGTTTAAAATGACGATGACAACAAAGATGATGATCATCATAATAATCAAGACGACAAGAACAATGATGATAATAATGATGACCTCGATGATGGCATTAATTGTTATCATTAGAATGAGGATAATGATAATGATGAATGTAGGTAAGATACTATGGTTCCACACCCATCCGTTGTGAGATTTAATGTTGGGTGAAGTTCATCATCACCAAATACCCCATGTATCAAGAAGCAAGGATGTAAGAACCATTATTTTCAACAACAAAAAAGGGAAGAAGAAGGAAAACCATAACAAAACTCATTGTTGTTCAGTAATGAAATGGGTAGAATGTCCAGGTTATAATAACCACTAGTAGAGTTATCATCATTTTGCTCAAAGGGCATATTTGCAGAGATAAATATGTCAATTCTATTACCTATCTCTTTGAACACCTCCTTGGTCCAGAACTCGATTATAAGGCCTAGGAGCCTAACCCAAACAGGTATCGAATCATCCCTCTCCTTCCACCACTATTACATTTCGACCCAAAATCCGACGGTTACTTCCGACGGCGCATGGATTTTGTCTTTTAAACTCACCAAAAATAAGGAAGTTAAATTTTTTTTTAAAGGTTTGGGAATCACCGTCTCTTAAGCGACGACTAGGCTCATAAGCGTCGCTTAGGCGACGGCTAGCCTAGAAAGCGTCGCTTAAGCGACGCTTATGAGCCAAGGACCCCTTAGAGATAGTTTTTCTTATGTTTTACATGTGTTGTCCATGTGATTAAGCTCAATAAGTGAGGTTTAGGGCCTAAGGTTTTGTTGGAATTTGATGAAGACTAGGGTTCTCATACATGACCAACAAAAGAGACATTGTAGTTTAAATGTGTTGGTGTATCGAATCTTCCCAAAGATAAGAATGTCTCACTTGAATCATGGCCAATAGTCTATAGATTTAAGGGAGATATATTAGGATTTCCACAACCCCTTTAGATAACTTTACCAACATCCATTTAACTTATATTGTTCTTATACTCAACAAAATACAACACTATAAAATTAACTATGGGAATTAATCATTATAACATCTTATAATAACTATGCATCACCCAATGGTTTAGACATAAATAAAGGAGATAATATATAACCATTTGAAAT